>JAAEAF010000833.1:0-205024 GCA_011037195.1 Triatoma infestans
GCTAAGACCTTCCGGCTCCCTCTCCTGTAATGCTACCCCAGTGTAAGGGAGCTAAGACCTTCCGGCTCCCTCTCCTGTAATGCTACCCCAGTGTAAGTAGTACGACTAGATAATTCTGGTACAGTTAAGACAGTTAAGCTTTGGGAATTGCAATAAGACGAAGCCGTTTAAATACTTTACAATTATTTTTTGGGGGCATATTGACCTTTAAGTTTAAATTTAATAATATTCTTATACTTTATTAAATACAAATGAAATGGTGATATTCATATTTTCATATTTCATATTTATTAATTAAGTATTTTTTTTTTCATATTTTTAATTAATATGTAATATTCACTAATGGAGGACATAGTTAATTATGAACTTTCACAATAAAATATTATGATAAATATGGTTGTAAAAGTACATCAAATTATTAATTTAATTATTTAATATTTTGAAATATGCGATTCATAGTTATTTTCAACCATGAATGAACTTTGGATGACCGGGTTCATGTACATTGGTACTGTAACCTAAAAGAAAATTTTATATAATAATATGGCTATCTAAAAAATAAAAAACATAGCAAATAATGCTAGTTATATAAATTTTTCTCACTGATAGTTAAGTCAGAATGCTTTCCAACAATTTTTTTTTTTTTTGCAAACAATTGTAAAACTGCAGAATGAATATAAAGGGAAAAAATAAATCATAACTATTCATAAAATTTATTCAGACATTTTTATATCGTAAATTTTCTCCAAATGTGTCACCATTTATTTTAATTTTGGATGAAGTATTTTTTTTTTTTATATATGATTTTTATGTACCCTAGTTGGAGTTGTACTGAACTGAGTTAAAATAAAAAATAAAAAAACAAACAAAAAACTGTTTTTTAGAAACTAAAAATAGAAATATGTAAAATATTTAAAGTCTTGTAAATGGAATTCAGAATTTTAAAACATGGTACGAGTAACATTAAATAAGGAGAAGATTTAATATTTTGTAAATTCTTACTTGACGTTATAGTGAGACCGGATCTGTATTATGATTGCCTTGTAAACTAAAGGAAGCTTTATATGGCGTTTCATCATCCAACTAAACAGTCACAGAACATTTCTTATAGCACATGTAATGGTTGTAGGAGGAGATGTTGGTTGTGGATGTTGATAGATAAATAACACCTTAATATCGGTATAAGATATCTATAATTGATATATATGCATATGACTGACTGCCAAGGACTGTATACTTAACACTACAAGAACAGAACAGACTGACTGACGTGGCTAAACGATGTGTACAATTCAAGTGTGAGACTGTGAACGTTATCTCCTACATAAAAATTTTGTTTTGAAACACTTTTATTATAATATTTTTCCCTTATTTGTTTGGCTTTTTCATTATTATTTTTTGCCTGTTGACGAACTTTTTGAATTTTTTCATATAGACATTTTGTATGAATGTTAAAATTTTGAATGTCTTTTTGTGGATAGTTTAGTATCCAGGGAAATTGAAATTTGGTACCAAAAACTAGTTCATGGGGGGTAAAGTTTGTGGATACATTTTTCGTTGAGTTGTGTGCAGCTTTAATTAATGGCAGGTAATTATGCCAATTTTTGTCACTTTGGACATAGTGAGATATGTTATTGGCGATGTCTCTATGAATTCTCTCTAATCGTCCATTTGACGCAGGGTGGTATGGCGTCGTGCACACTTTTTTAATTTTTAACAGTGCACAGATTTGGAGTAGGATGGTGGACGTGAAATTGGTACCCAAATCTGTGAGTAGGTACTTTGGCGTGCCGTATCTGGTGAAGATATGGCTAACAATAATTTGAGCAATAGTCTCCGCTTTTTGGTTCGTAATTGGAAACATTTCCAAATAGCGGGAATATTGACAAATTATTGTTAATTTGTATTTGTATTCTTCGCCTGTTAGAATATTTGTTGATGGCTCTAGCGGTCCAACAACGTCAATTGAAATAGCTTGCCAAACATTAGTTGGCTCGCTAAATGTGCCTATTGGTGGTTTATAGGCGTTGTCGGTTTTTCTAGTGGCGCAACTATGACACGTCTTGACATAGTTCTCCACGTCTTGGGTCATGTCAGGCCAGGAGAATTGAGTTTTATGCGGTCATATGTTTTTTGTCTGCCATAATGACCAGACAATGGGTTGTCGTGATACAGCTGTAAAACTGTATCACGCATTTTGCTTGGAACAAGGATGTTGTTGTCCAGCACATTGATTAGAAGGCCTGAATCATTTAATGCATAATTTTTTGATTGGGCTAGACGTCGGCATTGCTCATCTTCAGCTTGTTGCTGAGCTATTTCTAATAAGTCGATGGTTGGGTAATATTCTGGGGATATATCGGTGTTGATGCAGCCTATATATCTACTTAACGCATCTGCATGAGCGATGTTTTTACCCGATCTGTGTTCGATGTAGAAGTCGAACTCACTTAATTTCACAATGTAATGGTTGTAGGAGGAGATGTTGGTTGTGGATGTTGATAGATAAATAACACCTTAATATCGGTATAAGATATCTATAATTGATATATATGCATATGACTGACTGCCAAGGACTGTATACTTAACACTACAAGAACAGAACAGAATGACTGACGTGGCTAAACGATGTGTACAATTCAAGTGTGAGACTGTGAACGGAATCTCTCTTTTTGACTCTGTCTCTCGTATATATATCCAACTGGCCTCTCCTCTCCTCTCTCTCGAGAGGGGCTCTTTCTCTCTGGTGCGTGGTGGGGGTTCACTCGCTAGTGTGGATGAGTGGTGGGGGTTCACTACCCCTACACACACATGCATTTTGGATCAAACAATTGAATCAACACATTATGTTAGAAACTTTGTAGTTGAAAGCCATTTTGCTATACAAATTTTAATCAAGACTGTAACGTTGAAAAAAATCCAGAATCGGTCAGTAGTTAATAAAAAAAAGGTGCATTCCTAGACATATAAAGTCCCTGGTATTTACAGCATTGCGGAATTCACATCATATTCATATATTTCGATTCATGAATGTTTCCAGGTTTTAAAGCACCAAAAACATAATGTCAGTGATATTGGCTAACAAAAGCCCTAACCAATTATAAATTGTCTCATTAAACCCCCCAATTTGGAGGGGATGTAGTATTCCTGGGATGAGATCTCTCAACCAGCGGCACCTCTTCCAAGTTTATCGCTTTAAGAAATCCTAGAATCTGGGAAAATTCTAGGGTGGGGGGAGATTTTTTCTACTCCAGTATTCTATCCTTTGCAGTCCGGTCAGATGTACTGAAGTCTCTTACGTCACCTCATAGAAAGACCCAGCTTTTCTTCAGGTGCCTTCTCTCAGCCTATGAAGCCTATAATTTTGTTCAGGCTGATTGATGCCTCAGATCTTTTCCATTCCTAATTCCCCAGATGAAGGACAACCGTCCTTCACACAACCATCAGGAACTAGCCCAAAATGGATGATGCCCTAATGATGCTGGTAGATCCACCACACGCACAGCATCACTTTTCTCAAATCTTTTTCTTTGGGGAACAGTTGCCTGATCTACTCCACTGTTTTTGTTTGTTCGTTGTAAAAATAAACCCACTCTCCATCGCCCACCCTGCGGGGTGCAATCAGCCTCTGGCTCTCCAGGTTGGGGATTCCCTCCTCCAACCCATCCTGATCCTTTCCCCTTGCAGGTTGCCTGCAAGTATCCTGGGTTACTGACACCCCTGTTCTTCAGGCAATGGACAGGAATCAGTAGATGGACCGGCACATCCATCGGGCGTGCGATCAGTCACGCTAGCTCGTTAGAGTTGAAACACTGAACTACGGGCGCAAGCTACTATCCGAGCCAATTGCTTGCAATTGAGGTAGGATTCGTAGTGGTCGTGGTTTAAACAGCAGCTCCAAGGACTGCAGTCACGAGTTGAGCGGGAGGAGACTCGCTATATAAAATGGAACCCCGGAACCAGCCCGTAAGTTGGTAGCGCACTTGCTGGGTGTGCGCGGTTTACCAGAGCCTGCTAGACTTTGCCTTCTCTAGCTTCTGGGAGTGAAGTGTGATCTTCGTGTGATCATTTTGGGCGCTGGTTGAGCGTACCTCAACCTGCCCTTAAATGGGTCAAGCGGGGGTGTGCCCGGGAGGGGCACCTCTGCCAGTGAGAGGCCTTGCACTACAGCCACCCACTAGTAGTGACAGCCTTCTCTTCTTAAACGATCCCGTTGCTTGCAACGGGGGACCGGTAAACCCAATATTGGGGAGGTACGGTCTTAAAAGATCCCCTAAAATTCCGGTTGACGGATACAGGGTAAGTGGGAAGTTGATGCACAACTGTCCCTAGAAGTGCTGAACCTAAGGAGAAAGGATGTCCTGAATGAAGCTTACTTTCCAAGCTCCTATCATCCTCTCTAAATTTTTTGAACCAGATCTGTGCAGCCCGTGAAAGATCTATTATAGAGCCTTCCTTCTCTACTTCATTAATTTTGGAAGCAAAGTTTGTGGGTAGTAGTCTTCTAAGTAGTGACTCAAAATTACCCAAATTTCTAGATTCAACTAGGTCATTTCTTAAATTGTTCACAAATCGCATAGATCTTTCCATAAGCTGAGACAAGCATAAACTGAAAGTAATAGAGGTACCTAATAAGAAACTTTCAGTAGACTCGTGTTTAGTAAAGTAACTTTTAGTAAAGTTCTGTTGAGGATTAAGAGAGAAAAAAACGCAAACTCTTTTGTATTGAGCTTTTTTTTTTTAATTAATATATATTTATCTTATTCGTATAATATCATTTTAATTCCACTTGAATCATATTGTGTATTGTGAATTATTTACTGGCAGAATGGTCCATTGTTGTACCAGTATGTCTATGTTAAGAGAATTTATTGTTTCACATAATGTAGAATAAGGCGGTTGGTTGCCATTAGTACTGGGTTGGCAGCGTCACATACAACATACTTGGTTGCCATTAGTACTAGGTTGGCAGCGTCACACACAACATGTCACACAGTATGTTGAGTTAGGAAACACTTAATATACCATACATAATAACATTATTACAACAACCTGTTGTTCTACTTTGTTCATATAATTGATTTATTGATTTGAAAAACATCTTTCACTCCTCTCACACTCCCTCTCTCTCTGACAACTTTCTCTTTCTCTCTCTCCAATGTGTTGAACATTTATTGTTTACTATATTATTGTCAAATTTACTTTTTAGCAAATTTATTAACCTGTTACTACTTTTAATATAGGTTTGTTTTAGCTTCTTTATACAAAATAATAATAATTTATTATTGAAGAATTATTTTCAAAGGTTTGAAGAACCATTCGTTAGCTTCCAAAGATTTATATATAAAGATTTGAGTTTAGGCAACCATTTACAAAAACTTGAATTTATCTTTGTTGTTT
This sequence comes from Triatoma infestans, assembly GCA_011037195.1. Lineage (NCBI taxonomy): Eukaryota > Metazoa > Arthropoda > Insecta > Hemiptera > Reduviidae > Triatoma > Triatoma infestans. The sequence continues at coordinate 5,401 of JAAEAF010000833.1, forward strand.
GTGTACTGGATAATGCGACATGATATTTATCAGTTTTAAAAGGTTGTTTATTTATGTATTGTTCATAAAAAAAAATCACATACTTCACCGGAAATACATGTTGTAGGGGTTCCCTGAGTACGGACAAAATGTTTTTAACGAATGGTCTATGTGAGTTTGTGTGTGTGTGTGTGTGTGTGTGTGTTTTAACAGAATATCCCAAAAACGAGAAGTTGGAGGTAGCTCAAACCTGGCATTCCGTTTAGTACTACGACCGCATCAGACAAAATCGCCAAAAGATTTCGGGCAAAATCCACCAACCGGAAATGCGACTTTACTTTTAGTTTATCGTGATTTGCTCGAAAACGGTTACAACGATTTTGTTCTCGCTACATAGATAAATATGTAATCAATTTTATTTGAAACATTTTTCTTGGATAAATGTATTTTAGGGTGGTGTTGGTGGTCTGTCCAGTCAGTTGAAAATGAAATTTGCACAATTTCTAATTTTGACATGTAATGCTCCACATAAGGCCATCCAGGTATACAACTAAAATCCCCACCATTGTAACATTGCAATTGTAAAGAAAATTTCTTGATTAAATTGCATTAATCAAGGAAAATTTCATTAATTAAGGGAATGTTGTGTTAGTGTTTCACACCAGATTTTTTTTTTGTAGTTATTAGGGAGACCTAATGCGCAGCTGGCGGTATCGCTCACTTTGGGATCTGATCTTCTAGTCGATCTAATCTCTATTTATATAATTTATAACCAGCATTCTTAATTACCTCCTTAAGTATTACAGTGACTTAATTTCGCATAAAAAGCTATTCAAACCTCAAATGGTTGCTGTTTACTTTCTCTTATCGCCGTAAGAGAAAGTTTTGACCTTGAAATAATAAATAAAGGAAGTTAAGTTAACATCATTAAAAAAATGATATTGCCATTTTTATCAAATATTTTCCACAGTTTTATATTGTAAAAAAAAAAAAAATTCTATTTTTTTTATGATAATAAGCAATTTCTTCTGCCATTTTTTTTTGTAGATATGAGCGAGATAAAAGCATGCTTATCTGGATTGAATTTTACACTGAAATCTGGTACTAGATATGGTGTGGCCGCAGATGAACTGGGCGCAGAACTGGAACAGTTAGGATTGAAATCACGTCATGCTGCTCGTCTGACGGCCATCTATTCAGAACGACGTGAAGCGTTGACAACGGCCGCAGCTGCTGGTCTGTTGAGAATTGCTGTACCGCAGAAGATGAACGCTACATCCACAAACCAAGGTATTCTACTGCACTTACAGACTAAAGACTATGGCGGACGATTGCGTCAGGTGGAGTTCACTATGACCAAAGAGCAAGCAGTTTTAATGGTTAATGGTAATTATTAAAATAATTATTGAACTATCAAATGTTAAAAATTATTCAGTGTAAACATACGATCAATTTTTGGACGGAATATTGTATTTCTAAAATAGAACAATATAGATTCACTAACAAGGTTTTACAGTGATATATTCAAGCCAGATAATCGTGATATATTTTGAAAATTGAGTTTTACCCTAGAAAACACATATATTTTTTTGAGATCCTCTGAGGATAAAAAAATAAGGTGGAACACTCTTTTACATGACTTTCTCTTCATTTCTCAACTAATTCAATTCTTACTGTTTTATTAGAACAGATTTTCTGATTATCTCGATACAAAAAAATACGAAAATGCATTATGAATTATATTCCTTTAGTTTAGTATCTTATAGAATACATCTTATCTTCAAAACTAATGCCAAATTTTTATCCACTATTATTTCAATGTCTATATAAACCTAGAGCTCTTGTATGAAATAATTCTATCCCATTGATTGTGGAGGAGAATAGGATCGATAGAACTTTGTTTGGTATACAGGATGGTATAGTTTGTATATACTGATAGAATAATAGCTGTCAATACTAGCTGCCTTATGATTACATTCATTCGTTGATAATATTATGTATATTAGAAGTTATGTTCACACATAACATAAACAAACTGTAATGTAATGGTGTGGATGTGTGTAGGTAGCTTGTGGCGTAGCGTTTTAGCGAAAAGGGCTTGTGTTTGTTTGAGATAGATTATAAGAATTAAGAGTAATTAAGAACACACTACTGTTTTATAAATAAATATATTCTGTTAAAATAATAACAACTTATTTGGTTTATAAACTTATTTAATTTATAACTGGCACAGATATTTAGAGAGCAATTCCTGAAGTGTCCTGTTTGAAGGTTGAGTTTAGACTATCTACTCTTTACTCTTTTAAAGCTGATGGCTCTCTTCTTTGGAATTGCTCTCTCTCTCGCGGGGGAATTTTCTTACAAAGGTTTGCCCTAACGGGATTTTGTGCCTTAGTTTTTCTATTTAGTAATGACCAGATTTAATATACCTGGTTCTAAAATACATACTGGCTTTTTGAAGCTAAATTCACAGCACTAAAATAATTATAAAATATTAACAAAAATACAATTTTGGATACTATAAAATATTCAGAAACATTAAACTATTATTTTTCGATTTTGTTCTTCCACTACATTATCCCCCTCCTGGAGAAATTTTTTGGCACGAAAAATTTGGGAGATAATCTGGAGTTGTAGAGGCTTGGAAGTTATCGAGAGGCGTGTGTGTAACCTCTGCAAGGTGGCCGTGTGTTGTAGGGTGCAGTCATCTTCTTCTGGAGCAAACGCTGCTTGAAGGTGTGAGCGTTGCTGTGGTGTTTGAATGTATTCTACTCGAGCGAACGCTGCGTGAGTGGGTGAGCGTTGCTGTGGTGGTAGGTTGACAGGCGAACACTGCTTGGCGAGTGAGAGTGTTGCTGATGAAGATATGACTGACTGGCAAGGGTAGACTAGGCGATCAATGTAGACTGTAGGGTGTCGGTACGTAGGTGTGAATGTACTTTCTTGAATTAACTCTATATGGACAAAAAAAAACTCTTAAGTATTTCAAAAATAATTAACAAATAAATAAATACACAAATAAAAAAAAATATATATATTTAATAAGCGAGCGGGATGCGGAAGGATTATAGTAGGATCATGAGGAATCCGAAGTTTAGTGTCAATTCCTTTGGTAAAATCTTGTGTATCTGAAACTAATAGTATTCAACAGAGTATTAAATTACAAATAATGAATGATCATTCTAAATATTTAGAAGTAACATGCAATTTTCATGCAATTAAATTTATGCGCATGCAATAACATTCATGCACATGCAATCGTGCAGACGACGAATATTCTTGGATCTGTAAAAGAGAGGTTAAACAAATTTAAATTTCAACAAATATTAGTGTAAAAGTTATTAAAACTAAGAGGTAAAGATGAAATAGCTAGCTTGAGGGGTATGTGCAAGTATTTCGGCCGTTTCTATAGCTATGAGTTCTTTCAACTGTTTTGCGTTTTCTAGATGAGTTGAATATAACCTTGAACAATACAAGAAAACAATTAAGTATTATAAAAATATAACATTAAAATACAAATGTCAGATAAGTTCAAGAATAATACAAATTATTTAATTTCCTTTTAAGGCGAACTGAAAAAAATAAATTAATTAGTTTAATACAATAAAAAACATCAATATTAACAAATAAACATATTAAACAAATTCACGTGGTCATCTTGATTTCTGCAACATAAAATAAATTACAATTATTATTTAAAATATACAATGCAATAATTACAAATATTAAAGCCGGAATAATTTTATGACTCGAAGTACGATAGTTTTCAGTGCTGAAACAAAAATAATATGTCATTATTGCAACAACTTAATTAGATATAAACCTGATACATTTATTCTTACATATAACATTTACATGTGGTGTAGTATGTAAAGTTAAGAAGTGTGATATATTGAGAATTATTTCAAGAGATTATGTCAAGTATTTTATTTCAAGTGTTATGCATTGTGTGCGTGAGGTGGCACAGAAATTTTGTGGCTAGTTACTAGGGATTTTAGTGAACTTAGCGATTAGTACTAAATTGGTGCGTTTGAGTACTAGTTGAAAATTGAATGTTGAATTTATTAAGTATTAGATACGTGCGCAAATTAATGAATTGATTAATGATAGAAGAACGTTTCTACAAGTTTTAATTGGAAATTGCCCTTTAATTGCGAAACTATGAATTCGCCAGAAAAATTTGGAATTTTCGACATTGTCCGCATGCAAATGAAGGGACGTGATGCCATAGTTAGGTATTACCTAGTTAGACAGGACTGATGGAAGCAGGTATGATTGCGCCATAGTCATATCAGGTTTTCGAGAAAGCGACTGAGGGCTAACTCGTTTTGGGCTGTATTTGGAAACAACTACGAGCCGTATGTCCAAATTTTGAACAATATTGGCAAGTGGGCCTATTTTGGAGGTTATTGCTAGTTTCGTTACCATTATTATGACTATACTGGGGTCTATCTGAATAAGGGTTAAATCGCGAATTGTTTGAATTAATTCGAGGACTATGATTATTACTATAATATTGATTATTATTATTATTATAGCCATTATTACTATTTGCTCTGTGATTAAGGTTTTGAGGAATACTAAATTTCTTAGGCATTTTGCCAAAGTTAGTACGAGGTTTTGTCCTGAATTTGTTGGTGCACTCCACGTCAAAATGTGGACCGGAACAATGGCGACAAGGTCTGTTCTTTATTACATTAAAAACTCTAGTTGGTTTTAATTGTGGCTTTTGACTTTTATTACGATGCGGGCATTCTCTGTGGAAATGCATTTGTCCACAGTAACGACAAGGAGATGGAGGTGTACGAGAATTGGGAGTTTTCGCAGTAACAGCGAAAACTGTGGGGTTTGATTCAGAAGCCTGAACTTCCTTTAGGGCATTGGCATAGGAAAGTGCTTCATCTAATTTTTGAGGAAGCTTCGTTCGCACCTCATTACGAAGCGGTTGAGGAAGTGACTTCAAGAATGCATCAGTGGCCAGTTTATCTAAAATTGTTTGTAAGGCCTCGAGTGGGTTAGCTTGAGCTTTTAAATGAATTGCGGATTGGATATGTCTAATCCTATCCGCGAATGTTTCAGGAGACTCAGTGGGCAAGGACTGAATATTAGTCATCTGTTGTAAGAGGACTAAGGGTGTTTTTTCCTTACGAAATCGGGCTAGAAGTCGCTCTGAAATTAGAGGATACGTTATAGTTGTACCCTGGCGTTGTAATTCCGCTTTCTGGGTGTCGTAAAATATTTTTGCAGAACCTGAGAGCCTAAGTGCTAATATTTCTAATTTAGCAGCGTCGTCCCAACCAGAAAGACTAGCACAATGGCTAATTTGGTCAAGGAAATCTGACACTTTGGCTGAATTTTCGCCATCGAAGGTAGGTAAGCTATTGATTAATTGCAAATTCCTTAAGGGACTAGGTTGATTATTAATTGGAGGATTTGCTAATTGCTGCTGTAAATATTCTACAGCAGCGTCGATGCCCATGTCTTGTCCATTAATCTTATACATTTTGTCAGTGAACGAATTGCTTGGGGAAAGATTATATTTTTCAAGACGTCTACGTAATTGGAGTAAATTGCCTCCAACAGAAAGGTTATTATCGCGTAATATCTTTATAATTTGGGATCTATTAAGTACACTCATAAATTCAAAATTCGAAAGGGATTGAGGTACAAGTGGTACAATTACAAAAATTTAAAAATGAAATTCACTAGAAAATTCAATAATGGGAAATATTGAAGATATTTCCGCTGAGAAAATAATAAAAAAAAAAACAATCAAATTATCTGATGGATAATTTGTTTAATTATGAAATTGAAATTTTTACGTACTTGTAAATTTGTGGAGTTCCAAACTAGACAGCATAGTGTTCACATGTGTCTACATACTCTGTTCTCTTTTGGTGTTTAACTTAGTTAAAAGTACTTTTTCTTAAATTTATTTCTCATTTTCCGAACTCTATTTTTTTTTTTCCAGTTCAGTGCTTATTCAGTTTATTTATTTATTTACTTTTTACAATTACTTAGTTTCTGTTTTATTAATATTTAATTAACTATTATTTCAATAATGCAAAATAGTTAAAACTATTTTGGACAGAGCTACAAACAAGTTGACAAGTAGAGTGGGGAGAACTCTATCTCTCTCACTCTACTCTGAGTGAGACGAGAGAATAACAAGCAAGGTGAACTTTAATTCTTATCAACCAGATAAATAGTAAGTTTATTTTTGCTATATATTTATACTCCAACTTTCTTTTTAAATTTAAATGGATGAAAGTGAATCTGCTGATTTAGGTTTCTCTTCTTTAAATAATGTCAGCGCTCCTACAAGCGCATCAATAATTAAAAGGCCATCATCCTCAGGAGGAGATTCTCCTCCTAAATCAAATAAAAAATTAATTAATAATAATATTAAAATTGAAAATAAAATAATCACTCGCTCTCAGAAGGCAAAACAGGCTATTGAAACCGACAAAAATCAAAGTATGGCTAACTCTTCAATTCAGAAACTTCCTACATCCCAGTCAATTGACTTCACACATTCCAATAAATTTCAAGCTCTTGCTACCAACACTCAAGAGGATGAGATGGAAGTAAATCAAACTTCAATTAAAACAGTCAAACCACCCCCAATCTTTATTAAAAATGTCACAAATATTCAACGTCTCTGTAATACTATAACTAAAGTAACAGGAAATAAAAAATTCCTTGGTAAATCAAGGGTCAATCATATGGCTTTACAAATGGAAACGGCAGATGATTACAGGAAAGTCGTCAAATATCTAAAGGAAAATAACTGTGATTTCCACACATTCCAATTAAAACAGGACAAACCATTTAGAGTGGTAATAAGAAATTTACATCATTCTACACCTGTTACCGCTATCAAAGATGAATTAGAGGAACAAGGCTTTAAAGTTAGAAATGTAACCAATGTCCTTCAAACAGCCACCAAACAACCCTTACCGCTGTTCTATGTGGACTTAGAGCCACAGGAGAGCAACAACAAAATATTTTCTCTCAACGCTCTCTACTACACGAGAATAAGAGTTGAGGAACCACACAAAAGAAAGGACATCGCCCAGAGCAAAAGATGTCAAGACTACGGTCACACTAAGACCTACTGCAATCACGTCGCAAGATGTGTGAAGTGTACTGGTCTGCATTCTACTGAGGAGTGCAAAAAGAATAAAGAAACCCCACCTACTTGCGTGCACTGTCTTGAAGAACACCCAGCTAATTACAAACTCTGCAACACATATCAGGAACTGCTCCGTCTGCGAGGGAATACTAATCTTCAGCAACGCTCCCAGCCACCAACCGCCCAAGCAAGCAAACCACCCTCATCCAGTAATAGGCGTGCATCACTAAGTTACGCTCGCGCCACTGCTCCACCTCAGTCTTCCAATCTTCCAATCTCTTCCTACATCCCCCCAAACTCATCTTACATCCCTCCTCCCTCATCCTCTACTGATATCACCTCCTTACTAACTTCATTCCTCAATGATTTCAAATCTCTAATTAACCCTCTTATTACCCTACTTACCGCAGTAGTTACTGAACTACTTCCTAAAATTTCCCGATAACTTTCCTTTCTCACAATTCTCTTCAAATTCTGCTATGGAACGCCAATGGTCTGAGTTCCCACTACGACGAACTCACATTACACTTACATGACCGACAAATTGACATTGCCTTAATTACAGAAACGCACTTGACTAATCGGACAACTTTTCACATCAACGGTTACAGAATCTATCGCACTGGCCACCCAGACAACACTGCTCAAGGAGGCACTGCCATATTTATCCGAAACTCCCTTGCACACTATCCTCACCCTCCTCAATCAGCCGATTATCTTCAAGCCACAATAATTTCCCTTTGCAATCACCCTTTCCATTTCAATATCGCTAGTGTATATTGCCCTCCAAACAAAATCATAAACCAACAAAATTTCCTAACATACTTTCAATCCTTAGGCCCTAGGTTTCTCTCTGGTGGCGATTACAATTCAAAACATCCTTACTGGGGTTCCCGCACCACAACAACGCGCGGCCGTACTCTTTTAAATGTTATGTCCTCATTAAACCTCAACTATCTTTCTCCTTCCGAACCTACTTATTGGCCATCTTCCCCCAACAAGCGACCTGACCTTATCGATTTTTTCATAACTTCCCGCCTCTTATCCCTTCATGCCGAGGTGATCTCCTTCAATGACCTATCCTCAGACCATACCCCATTACTCCTGAAACTAGGTACTAGACCTATCCTTGTTCCTTCTCCGACTAAACTAATTAGAGGACCTACCGACTGGAAGTTATTCCAAACACTACTAGAACAAAAACTAGATCTTAATATATCTCTGAAAAATCCAAAAGAGATAGACGATGCAGTTAACCATTTAACTCACTCTATTCAGCAAGCCATGTGGAAAAGTAGCAAAGCAATGACACTTACAAAAACACAGAAACTTATCTTCCTCCGCATATTCGCACTCTACTAACTAACAAAAGACAGGCAAGAAACAGGTGGCAACAAACTCGTTATCCATCTGACAAACGTAAACTTAACCAACTTACTCGACAACTGAAAACTGAGCTACAAAACCTAAGATCTGACCGACTACAATACTACACATCAAATCTGACAACAGAAAACAAATCACTTTGGAAAGCAACCAAAAATATACTATCCTACAAATCCGTATCTCACCCAATCCAAACATCCAACGGTAGTTGGGCCATATCAGATGATGAGAAGGCTCAACTGCTCGCTACCTACCTCTCCACAGTATTTATTCCTCACCAAGACATCATCGACAATGACACTGTACTCACTGTTGCTAACGACTTAAACATTCCTCTTCCCCTCTCCTTGCCACCAAAAGCCTTTCATCCTAAAGAAGTTCATTTCATTATTCAACACCTTCCTAAGAATAAATCACCTGGGCATGACCTCATTACACCAACTATCCTCAAAAACCTTCCAAAAAAAGCAATTCTTTACACGACACAAATATATAACTCCGTTCTGAGAACAACTTATTTTCCTCTTTTATGGAAGATGTCCATAATCAAGATGATTCCCAAACCCAACAAACCTAGCCATTTACCGTCTTCATATCGTCCTATCAGCCTTCTTCCCTTCCTCGGAAAAATCCTAGAGAAATTAATCCTAAAAAGATTACTTCCAATCCTAGAACCCCTCCAAGTTATTCCCAATCACCAGTTTGGTTTCCGCAGTCTCCATTCCACAATCCAACAGTGCCACCGAGTTGTTGATGCTATATCTTCCTCCTTTGAGCGTAAACAATACTGCGCGGGTGCATTTTTAGACATATCACAAGCGTTTGATAGAGTCTGGCACGACGGCCTTCAGTTGAAACTCAAAGGCATCCTTCCCTTCACCTACTACCTTATCCTCCGATCCTATCTCTCTGAAAGATTCTTCCGTGTTTCAGAAAAAACTGCCTTTTCTTCCCACCATCCCGTGAAGGCAGGAGTCCCCCAAGGAAGCATCCTAGGACCATTACTCTACACAATATACACAAGCGATATTCCTACCAACCCAAACACATCCATATTTTCCTTTGCTGACGATACCGCTATCCTTACATCCCATGAAGATCCCGTTATCGCTACCCGTACCCTCCAATCCCATCTCAACACCCTGGCCGAATGGTCCAGGAAGTGGAGAGTTAAATTAAATATTAACAAATGTTATCATATTACATTCACTCTCCGTAGAGCTATATGTCCTCCAGTACAACTTGACGGACAATTCTTACCTACTGTTGACAAAGTTCGCTACTTAGGACTCTACTTGGACAAAAGACTGACTTGGAATCCTCACACGAGACTCAAGAGACAGGAACTAAACCGACGATACAAATTACTCTCTCGTTTGCTCGACCGACGTTCTCGTCTTTCTCTGGACAACAAAGTACTAATCTACAACACTGTACTCAAGCCTTTGTGGACATACGGAATCGAAGTGTGGGGCTCAACCAAGCGCTCCAATTATCTCCGACTACAAACCCTCCAATCCAAAATCCTTCGTAAAATCACTAACGCTCCTTTCTATGTTTCTAACTCCATCATTCACAAAGACCTAAATATCCCTTTTGTCCGCGACTTCATTTTATCCCGATACAAAAAATTCCATGCATCCCTCCCAGACCATCATAACCCTTTAATCCAAGAACTTTCTTCACATTCCATCCCCGGAAACCCTATCAGAAGACTGAAACGTCAGTGGCCGAGAGATCTTCTGACAGAGTGACAAATGTAAATATGTAATTATGTAAATATGTATGTATATAATGTAAATATCTTTCCCCTCTCAGCCTAAATTTCCTATTAAACCTGTTCACTAAATCCTTCCTAATATTTTCCAAAGCTCTTCTCATCCATATTCCCTATTTTCCGTTATACATCTCCTTCCTCACTGATTGAAAATATTTTGGAGAGTTGTCAATGGACAGCTGCTCCACTCTTGTACATAGTTTCATTCATCAGATTTACTAGATACATTGTTATGTAGTTGTAAATACCTAATAAAAAAAAAATAATAAAAAAAATAAATAAATAAAAAAAAAAAAATGAAAGTAAATTTGTGGATTCTCGTTGAAAATATCCCAAACAGCTGGCACCAATGTAATGTATGGTGTGGATGTGTGTAGGTAGCTTGTGGCGTAGCGTTTTAGCGAAAAGGGCTTGTGTGTTTGTTTGAGATAGATTATAAGAATTAAGAGTAATTAAGAACACACTACTGTTTTATAAATAAATATATTCTGTTAAAATAATAACAACTTATTTGGTTTATAAACTTATTTAATTTATAACTGGCACAGATATTTAGAGAGCAATTCCTGAAGTGTCCTGTTTGAAGGTTGAGTTTAGACTATCTACTCTTTACTCTTTTAAAGCTGATGGCTCTCTTCTTTGGAATTGCTCTCTCTCTCGCGGGGGAATTTTCTTACAAAGATTTGCCCTAACGGGATTTTGTGCCTTTGTTTTTCTATTTAGTAATGACCAGATTTAATATACCTGGTTCTAAAATACATACTGGCTTTTTGAAGGTAAATTCACAGCACTAAAATAATTATAAAATATTAACAAAAATACAATTTTGGATATATAAAATATTCAGAAACTTTAAACTATTATTTTTCGATTTTGTTCTTCCACTACAAAACCTTCATTAAACTGATGTAAATGCAAGCAAACAGTTTACAAATTACTGAGATATTGTTTATTCTTTTTTTTTTCTTTCTTTTTAATACTAGAACCCTTGTTTTCGTTTTTAAATTTATTAATTGCATAATTTACTAATTTATAAGAAAAGTCATTTTGTCGTTAAATAGCAAGAAGCGATTAAAGTGTTTTTGTCCCCCGAGAGGAATTCCTAAAATCTTTCGGGATACACAATTTGGGGGCGTAACCAATGTGATCAGAATGGACCTCCTTTTTTGATGTACCTAAAAGTTTATTTCAAAGTAATATACGGTCTTACTTCACAAAATGTTGAATGAGGAATTGTTGATTAAGCAACACAATAGTATGCGAAAAAAACCGGATTTTTCCGCCTCGTCTTCATTGTTGAAACAAAAAAAATCTATTGTGAAACACTGGTCTCTTACTCCAATTAGTATATAATTTAATCAAGAAATTTTCTTTACAATTGCAACGTTACAATGTTTAGTTTGATTGGCCGTAAATATGTTGGTTGGTTATTAGGAGATTTTTTTGTTGGCCGTTAGTTATAATATGAAAACAAGAATTAATTGGCTTCACGACCGATTCAGGGTAAAAATCAATAAACCAAAAAAATATAACTTTTTTTTAAATTGTTTTTTAATAATAATTAACACGTTCGACGTTTCGACAAACTTTGTTTGTCTTCTTCAGGAACAATACAAAACAAAAATAAATAAAGAGTTATAAACATAAAAAATTATAAAATAAACCACAAACAAAAAACAAAATACATTGGTGAGATTACAGTAGAAATGTTAAGTCTGTAATGAAATGATTATTAAGTCTGAAATATTAAGTCTGTAATAATGATTCATTACAGACTTAACATTTCTACTGTAATCTCACCAATGTATTTTGTTTTTTGTTTGTGGTTTATTTTATAATTTTTTATGTTTATAACTCTTTATTTATTTTTGTTTTGTATTGTTCCTGAAGAAGACAAACAAAGTTTGTCGAAACGTCGAACGTGTTAATTATTATTAAAAAACAATTTAAAAAAAAAAAAAAAGTTATATTTTTTTTGGTTTATTGATTTTTACCCTGAATCGGTCGTGAAGCCAATTAATTCTTGTTTTCATATGTTGGTTGGTATTTAACTTGCATACGTGAGCGGCCATAAGTTGAGCACTCTCTATAAAAATCAACATAGCTTGTGCAAATTTAAATTTAAACTAACTGCCAAACTACTAATGCCACATTAAAATCCGTTTTTCATAAAAAATATTTCAAATAAAAGTGATAGATAGATAAAAGTGAGCAAACATTCCACCAAGTTTAAAGAAAATCATTGTATCCATTTTCTAAAACATTCCAAAAACTCAAAAATCTGTTCTGTAAATTTGCACACCCGGTTAATGGATTTTGCAAGAAAACGTCATGTCCAATGTGGCGTGGTAGTGCCTAAATGGAAATACTAATACCATGTTTGAGCTTCCATAGACTTTTCGTTTTTGAGATATGGTGCGCATGCTCAGAAACAGACACACACCAGACCATTCGCTAAAAACATTTTTTTCGTATTCAGGGGGACCCCAAAATTTCCGGTGATAACTAAATTTCGAAAATCTAGCATTAACGCAATACTTCCTCTTGCTAGGAATAAGAGAGAGTAATAACTATAGAAGTATAATTTATTGTCTACTAATATCAGCACAGCTGTACAATACAATAATACTCATGAAATTTGTTTTAAAAACTTATAATAATAATTTGTTTTCGAATAACTTTAAAAAAAAAAAAAAAAATTTCTCACATTCATTTCAATAACTTGAATGATGTCACATTGAATCTTCTTCAGATCTCGGTTCAGAGCATTCTGTTTACTACATTTTCTTTGTTCCAGTTTCAGTTAAAAACTAGTAAATACTTAGCAATGCTTGCTGAAAGCTTATATATATTTGTATTCATTGTTTCAGAATTGAAGACAGTGCAAAAGAAGATGGAGAAATTGATGCCAGAATAAGAGAAGAAGAAGGAGAACGAAGTCAGCGTAGGTAATCCCAATTATTTATTCTAAATCTCATCGAATTTTGGAATTTTAGAAGAAAAAAACTCGTATCAGCATTTTCATCAATGTTGTAAGAGAGGCACAATAATTATTATATTGAAGAATATTTTTATAGAATAATTCCTTATTTATTATTGTTAGCCTAACTTTGCTTTCTATTCATTATATATATTATATTCATTTTGTAAAATGGAAAAATATAATTGAATAGAAAATTATTTATAAAATTAAGTTAAAAATGCTACAGTTTGCATTTTGTCGGTTTCTTTAAAGACAAGTTTTTTTCTTTTATTAATTAATGTACAAGTTGTTTTAGGCATAAATTGCCAATATTCAGGAAAATTTTCCTTTTCATTATGGGAGGCAATATCGTGTTGTTCTGTAAGGAAGCTTGTTTTTCTTCTAAATTTGACCTTGGGAATTTATCCCTGAAGTGGTCGTTTTACCTTGAAATAATCTCCTAAATTGGCTCCCTACGATTCTGTTAAATTTTAAGTAAATTGTAATATGAGAAAACTGTTATTATTGTATCCCTAATTAAATATTTTTAACAATGATGAATTTATATGTGAAATCCTATTGTATACATTTTATAAAATTCCATGTAAATTTATTTTGTTTTTTAAATAAATTAATACTATTCTAAACAATGAATTTATGTAATTGTTTCCCCACCTTAAAACAAAAATTGATATAGAGCATTTATTATGATATATTTCGAAAATTATGGCTCAATTTTTTGAACCAACTTTCTTGTTCGTTCAGTTACAGCCCAGTAAGTGGTGCTATCTGTGCGGATTTTTTAAAATCACTAATATTTCTAGAATAAAATTGCCCCACAGCGACTTACATTATCTCCAACAGATAAAAAATAAATAATAAATTCATACTTACCAAGAACAAATACCAAATATTAATGAAACTTTAGGAAAAACAATAACACACAATTAGAGAAATAACTTTTGTATTTATTGTAACAATAAAATGCATACAATTATTTTGTTTTTGTTATAATTTCCCTCTTTAATAAAAAATATTTTTATTTAAATACAAAAAAATTACAATAAAATACCCCTCTAATAATAAATCCCAAAACAACTTGCATGCAATAAATTCTTTCTTTTCATTAAAAACAAATTTTAATTTCAAAAATTATAACAAAATAATTATTGTCATTTATAAACCATAAACAATAATAGGTCCCTGATTGTTGGAGTGTTTCTTTCTATTTGTGAAAAACTATTATTCAAAGCATTTTGCGTATCATATAGTTCAGGATACCTCCATGATAATAATACAAGAGATCCACTTCTGTATCAAATCTTGCAACAACTTCAAACGTTTTATCAGCTCCAGAACCATTGGAAGCCTGTTGAATAAAAAAACAACAATGAAATCAATTTAATTAATAATGATACTAATATTAAAAATAAAAGTGATATAATAAACAAATATTTAAAATGTTTAAGACCGTTTGGTACATAAAGTTCATGTAGAGAGTAGTTGACTTTCCACTTAACCAAGTTTCTACTTCAAGAGGTGGGGAGTGTATTGTAACGTTTTTCCCTCTAAACTAGCTACTGCAACCACTTTTAAGTGGGTTCGTATAGATAAAATACTCTAAACTTCAATAAGAAAAACACCAATTTATTGTTTTACACAATAAATTATAAATACAACACTTAATAATAATTAATTCAGAGTTTAAACCACAAAAGTTCACTTTGTTCACTTTTTATACACTTTTCACAAAAGTACACTTAGTTTGTAAGAAGAAAACTCTCCTAGACTGACTGTGGTCCCACTATTTATACCGGTGAAGGATCTAGAATCTTCGCGATTCTTCTAAAAAGAGCTAGAGCGCGCCGCCAGCGCATCCTAGCGGCCACTAGGAGAACTTGAGGTACCTGCTTTCTTTCCTAGATGGCACAGTGGCTGCGTTACAGTATGAGTAAGATCTGTAACTGAACCTCAACTCTTTTATTCGATCCTAATGAACTAGACTCTCTGACGATGGTGGAAAATACGTAAATAGTTCTAGAGTATTAATAAAAGAAGCATCATGTTATGACGGATACATAGATAAGATCCCAAAATATTTTTTATCTGATTGCAGATTTAATCTATTATCCATATTCATTCACCGTTTTGTGCTTTGTCATTCAGCGCTTTATTCTTTATAAATTTCCACCACATCAAAACTTATATGGCAAACTATTGTTTTAAAGACTTTTTTTTAAATAAAATGTATTCAATTAATATATTATACTAAAAGTGTATATATATCGTAATTGGTCCGTAAATAAATAAATATCAGGGATTTGTTTCCCATGATGCTATGCTTCATTCTGTGGACCCTTCGACCGGTGGATGAACATTCACCCGTCTTCAAGACATGTTCATTGTAGATTTCATCAGCCCCCAGAATATCAAATTAGAACTCTAGCAGTGAAAGTATTTTTGTTTCAAAACTACATGTCTGTAATTTTCCTTCTTTCTTTGTTATATATACATTAATCCATCATAACATGATGCTTATATATATATAAAGAGAGAGAGAGAAGAGAGGACCTAATTTAATTTAAATTGCTACGGTGGCCTGTTTTAAAATATTACCAATTATTCTTTTGAATCATAAAAGAATTAAATGTATGCACTTATATTGTTTCTAATTTTTGGTTAATACATGCAATGGATATTCTTCTAATGTAATTCTTTTATAGTTCACAATAATAATTTGCAATATTTTAATACTATGGTTATAGCAACTCCCTACAATAAGCTTAATCGCTTAGATGTAGTAATAAATAAATAAATTAATTAATTAAATATATATATTTCGCTTAGTTTTTTCGTGTTAATATTTGGACTTGCTTAAATTTGACTTGTTTTTGTTGGAGTTAGTTTGACAAGTCTTAAGTTTAAACAGCCATCAGTAATAAATTAGCTCTGAATAACTGATTCTACAACCACAAGTCAGACCATGTCTTCATGTCTATATTTATTAACAAATACAATAAATTCCAAACAATAGTCACGATATATACAGGAAACAATTGAATTGCGAGATTAATAATGGTTTTGATGACTTTTTTTCATTTAAACCAACAATTATATGAGCAACAGTATTTTAAAAAGTGAACAGTGAAGAATGACTAGTGAAAATATTTTCTATAATTTCACTGGGAGAAACGACCTTTTTTTCATGAATGTACCAATTAGTACAACACTTTCTGCCTAAATCACCAGTAAGGAAATAAAGAGTATGTTGGTATTTTGTTAAACAGCTGATGTTATCCTAATGTAAGACGAAATGTTGACCGTATTAATACTGTTTATAAAATCTGTTCAATCTACGTAATTAGCCATCGTAAATTTATTGGTTAAAATATTATTACTACGTTTTATAAATAAATTTTCTTACACAGAGAAACTATAAAAAAAATTTACCATACATACCTTAACTTGGATACGTTGAAGTGGTTTTAATTTCTCTGGTATATCAATACTATATAATTCTTTTCCAGTTAAACCTAACGAATCAGCATTTTGTCCAGGAAGGAATTCTAATGGCACAATACCCATTCCAACTAAATTGGCACGATGAATTCTTTCATAAGATTCTGCAATAACTGCTTTTATACCCTATTAGAAAATAATACAAAAGAAATTAGTTAAAATGTATTATTTAGTGACAAGATGGGAAAAATGAAGTTTAAAAAAACAACTGAATGCTAATGAATCTGTTCTGAAAACAATTTTCTATCAATATAGGTTTTGCGGAAACCTAAAAGATCATATAAGTACATAATATAGTTCCATTTCCATAGGTTATTATTAACCATGGCACAGTTTCCTGGCAATATTTCTATTATGTTTTTTTTTATTTGCCACAACTCCTTTTTCACAATCTTTCACAGTCCAATATTATATCATAGCCTACGGCCATTTTATATATCATAATCAGAAAAATTAGGGAATACACATGGCTGGAAAAAAGAACCAAACTGATTTGATCTGCTCGAGCTGGGCCGGCTAAACTGTCGATAGTTTTGGTTATACTATGATACTCGGAGCTGCTCTGATCGCAATATTTAACTATCAAATACAACAGGTTAGTGCTAAATATGCATGATGATCGCCTTCTGCTAATACAATTTAACATAAAATGTCGATGTCAAGATATAAATAAATCTGTTATTTTGTGAGATAATTTAGTGAATATACAGTTGGAGAATTATGGAGTCAATATATGCTATGTGACGGTAACGGTAGCATAGCGAGAAGAATTCCTTTTGACAAAATTTATATATTTATTTTAAAGGAGTGGACCTGTGAAAACTGCTATAAACTTGGATTTCATAGACGATCATCAACTAGTACAATGCAAAGTCAGAGCAACACATTGTGGTAGTCAAAGTTCACATATTGTTTAAGACATCCTGAAGATAGGTGAACACTCAATATCGGATGATGACTACATAATGAAATAGATTTATCAATGCTGGTAGCGAAATACTGAATTCATCAATGCGGGTAGCGAAGTATTGATTGATAGGCAATGAACTGTAACATTCACTTATTTTTAGTTCAGCAACTATTTTTATTGACTTTTAAGTCTTAGTGAGAGCAAGTTTTATTTCATGGTCGTATTGTTCTAACCTTTACAAATTAAAAATTATCGAACTTAAAAATAAGTGATACGGCAGCTTCTATTCAGCATCATCAACAATAAAAATCCATAGTACTTATCAAGTAGAGGTTGTATCAAAGATGTCCGGCTTAAAACATTATTTTATTACTTTAACAAAGTTTAATCGTAGCTTTGCTGTAAAAGGTTACAAGAAATATTTCCACACAACTTACTAAAAGACCTTGAAGATCGATCAGTATGCAAGAATGAGAAAACAGGATAAAATCTCAGTTAGGACAGACAAAGGTTATGAATAGAAGTTTGCACATTAAAAAAAAACATAAAAGAAACATAAACTACAAATACCAAAATACCTACAAGTAAGAAAGGTCCTTTGGCTGCCCAATCTCTGGAAGAACCGGAACCATAATCTTTACCCACAATAGCAATTAACGTTGTACCTTCAGAATGATATCTTTCAGCAGCATCGAATATATCCATCTGAAAACATTTAACTTTTTTATGTGAGAATATCTAGCAATTATTTAGTTCGTACATTAAAAATATCAGATCTAGTAATTGATTGATTGATAATATATAGTGAAAATATAACAATATTTAACCTCTTCTCCAGATGGTATATGAACTGTTTTTGGACCCGGAGCTGACATAAATTTGTTAACCAATCTTATGTTTGCGAATGTACCACGGGCCATCACATCATCGTTGCCTCTTCTTGATCCGTATGAATTGAATTCTTTTGATGTTAACCTGAAACATCCATAATACATTAACAATACTGAATTAAATAAGAATATATAATTAGGTTAGCAGCAGAGATATTGGGCGCTAAGCAGAGAGAAATTGGGCATTAAAAAAGTATATCTGTATATTGTAATAACTGCAATTAGAATCTATCAAAAGGCAGGATTTGTGCGCACCGGAAAATTGACACACTTCTCAGTAGCCCAAGGGCCATCCGAAGACTGCCGTGTTATTTCTCCCTGCTCTCTGAATATCAATAATTATTGATACAATTAAGAAAACCTCGAAATCGATTTCTTTCGATACTTTTAATATATATATACTAGCTGTACCTGGTCCGCTTTGCTGGTCCCTAATATATATTTGAAAGTAAAAACGTTAATTTATTTTATTTATTGAAATGAAAAATAATAAGAGTGAATTGGAAAAAAAATTTAATGAAATACAATGTAAAGAAAAAATGCATATATTTTGTTAAAAATAATATTTTGAATGTAACGCTTTTCGAATGAAAAAATTACTTTTCTTATAGCAATGCTTTTTTATACACAACATTTATTGTTCTGCATTCTGGGGATATATATATACAATGCGGAAGGTTTGCCTACTCGTGTGCAAGCTACATACAGTTGACCATGTGAAAAACATGGATTTTCCAAATTTAATACGCATATTTTAAATGATTGGCCTTGTGCTTTGTTGATAGTCATGGCAAAAGCGAGCTGGACCGGAAACTTAAAAGGTGTTTCTGTAGGTATCATGAGGATGCGGGACAGTAGAACGTTTTCACCTTTGAATTTGCCAATTAAAATGGTTGCTTCTAAAACATTATTCATTATTTTTTTCACGGCAAGTCTAGTTCCAACTGCAGAGACGTGGTAGGTCGATGTTTCGCAGAAGGATAATAGGAGCACCAACTTTCAAATGAAGAATGTGAGGTGGCAAACCTGGCAAATCAAGCGAGTTTAAAAATTCAATGGGATAATTAACTGATTCGTCCTGATTCATAACATATCTATTAATTTGAATTTAAATGTTTCGCCAGGCATTATATTTTGAATTTTAATGCTGATGTCATTTACGTCAACATTTTTGGCAGCCAATATTGCGCGTTCTGCTCAGCATTGATGATTTCTGTAATTATGTTCAATAAATGGAAAAATACTCTGAATCAAATTCTCTTTAGTGTCAATCAAATTGTAGAAATTGTTTGGCAATGTGATACATTTTGTGGTTTCATGGACTGGTATTTTTCCCTCTCCAACATCTAATAGCTGATGAGCGAAACGCGCTGCTGAAGTATCATTTTGTAGATGTACACGCACATTAATAGTTAAACTTAGTTTGATGACATGTGCCCATCCATAAATGAGGTGCTTTTAGGCAGGCCTTGAGTTCGTCAGCAGGTGTTGAACGTGGAATAACTGGTAATGTTAGACGGAAATCATCATATAATAAAATAAGTAAACCGCCAAAAGGCTGAGTCGGTTCTCTCAAGTTTTGTAAAGTTCGATTGAGTGCTTCTAATGACTTGTTATGTGCCACAGTACATTCGTCCCATACAATAATTTTACATGTTTTGAGAATTGCAGCCATTCCTGAATGTTTCGAAATATTACATGTTGGTGTTTCATTGAATTAGATATTCAATGTAATTTTAATGCAGAATGAGCTGTTCTTCCACCATCCAATAAAGTAGCTGCCTTTGCCAAAAGAAGCTATAGCCAAGCAATATCTTTTTGTGATCGGACGTATGCCAATATCAACGAAATGAGAAAAGTTTTTCCTGTTCTACCTGGTGCATCTTAGAAATGTAATCCGCCACTTTCATTTTGAACAGCTGCTATAATAGTATTGTAAGTATCTCTCTGCTGTGATGTCATTTTCGGAATATTCATTTACCGAAAGGCATTCAATTCATTGATATCGAAATCAATCTCGTTGCAAATCACGACAAATAATGTCAATTGCTAATCGTGGGGTGCTATCATACCTAACTGCACCAGGGGTTTATTGGCGTTGAACAAACACTTGTCTTCTATTAAAATTAAAGCCTCATTATATATTTCGGGTGAGAATGGCATTTCGAGACTTATTCGTTCTTATACGAAATCTCAGATGTATATCATCGCACATAAAGTCTTTATATTTTCACATAATTCTGTTGGATTTGATGGGCAACATGTAGTTAAAATTATTGAAAACAAAGTACAGATTTGATTTGGATGAGATGTAGCGGATGCATCGGCAAGTGTGGAATCCCAATGTGCATCATTTTCAAGTAGATTCAATTTTTAGCAGGCTTCACGATATGTTGCAGATAAATAACCATCAATGGTTTTCAAGTTCTGAAACGAAGTTTTTTCGGGAACGTTGATCAATAGCAATCGTATATAGAAATATTCTGCATTATTTGGATGTACAGTATACATACAGTCGTCCTAATGCCGTCTGTAGAAAAAATTATATTTTCTTATATTCAATAGAAAATGTTTTAACTGTGCTGTAGTTCCAGAAATAAGAGTTAAAGTGGTTAAAGTGGATATTTCTCACCAATTCATAAAAATCGAATATAATTCCCACTAATACAAACAGAAACATAAAATGTTCATATGTATTGAAATATTTTGTTGTTTGATTTATTAAAAAAAAAAAAAAAAAACAATGTCTACTCACTAACAATGTCAACAGCTATAAAAAAATCAAGAATTCTTTGAACTAAACATGCTCGTGGAATATTAGGAACTGAAATGCCAATAAAAACTACATACATATGAACAGTATTCGAAATATATGCGAAAAAACAGATTTTTCGGATCTTTTGAAAAGCGCTACCTATCGAAAAAAAATTGTACTAAAAACCATCTATATCTCAGCCTCAACAACATATATAAATTGACAACATTTGAGTCATTATTTCTCGAGATTTGCCATTACGTACAACGGACATTCATTTTTATATAAATAGATAAAGTTATTTAAAATAATTATATAAAAAGAATTGTGCTTAATGTTATTACTATCTTTCACTTATTTTTGAAGAGATTGGTCTTTTATAAAAGAATTATATTCAGTTCTTAGCTTCAAGTAAAACAATTGTAAAAGACCTACCCTCTCAAAAATAAATGGATGATAACAATTAAGCAAGTGGTCGACAGATTGGTAAAGGTGGGCGCCTCACGACCACCTGCCCATTGGTCTTAAGCTTTTCTGCGGCAGCTCGAACAAAACCGCCTCCGGAAGACATTGAGAAATGGCTACAACATTAACATTGTATTGGAAAAACACTGCGGGGCAGCGGCATTCCAAGATTTTCTTAGAAGGCCCTTCAAAGCTCGCACAACCTACGTCTCCTTGGCAAAACAAAATCAGAGCTAAGGAGAATCATTTCCCTGATTACAGACGTTGCCTTTTAAGGAAGCATCTACATAATATGGGTTTCTCTGCGGATCCACTCTGTAGCAAATTGGCCAGAAGAATAAGACATCGTTTCATCTTCTTGGAGAGTGCAAGCACTATGCTCGAGATGATTCCTGAAATTTGGTGCCGAATCCGAGATTGAAAATCTATCTCGCCTCAGCTCTGGTATTTTTTTAATGAGGGTTGTACGGGGTGCACAATGGGGCCCATTAGTGGCCTAAGAGCTGAACTTACTGAATAAAAGCTCGGGTGGCCCCGAGTTCTAAATTAGATTAGAAGTGGTCGAGAAATCTTTTATATTTGACATTTAATTATTCTGTCGAAGATCAGTGATAATAAAACTTGTCAATTGCTTTATGATTTATTGTTCACTAATCCTCAAAAGAATATTTAAACTGAACAGATCAACATCCACTTCTCAAAACTGAACAAAAAATCAACATAATTTGATAACCTAATGTTATTTATTGTAAACACCAGACAGTTCTACTGCTGCCAGAATGTAACCTTTTGAAGCAGTCTACATATGTTTATTTCAATAAGGGATGGAAGAGAGAAGGGCAAAAGAGAAGCTTACAAAAATATCCGGGGAATGGCTACAACAATGGAATAGCAATTCTCCACCTTCAAACATTTCTCATTTCAGGATGATCCTTAGTTAGCCCAACAAGGTTATCAAGTGAAACCGAATCCTTACTAACAATGTACATATAATAAATCATTCGAATAAAAGCTAAAAAAAAACTGAAACTATATATACCCTCGGTTGGCAAGATATCTGGCTGCAGGACTGTTCCTGGCAATACTTCCCGCAGGAGATATATGATCGGTGGTCACTGAATCACCCAACAAGACGAGGACACGAGCATTTGTTATTGGTTTATGTTTAGGCAGCTCCTGGAAATTGTTAATTTTAATAATTATTTATTTAAAAATTAAAAATAGCCTTTCAGTTGAAATAATAAAACTAATTATAAAATAGTACAAGATTTTCTTATTATATACTATACTGTATTACATTTTAGTATTACAGTTTACTATTACTGTATACAGTTGTGATTACAGAGTAGTTTTTATTTAATTTATAGTATTCTTACAATAAAAATACTTTCCTTCAATACAAAAAAAAAATGTAATAATAATAACCAAAATTTAGACAGGTTGATTTTGCGACCATACTATACCTGATGTGTATACTATTTTCTTGGATAAACCTCCCACATTGTACTATTGCTTGGCAGTACCATAAATAAATTTAATCATGCATTATGTTCTCAATTTTTCAATGGAAAGACTTCAGAAACCCACTCTATATGATGCTAATACTGGTGCAACGCGCACAACGTTCTCAGTCAGCAGTGTTTCTTGGGGTGGTTGGTCAGTATGTTACAGTTCTCATCACTGTTTAGATCTGGCCTTCGCTGTTTATTGTAGTTCCCTATGGTTACTTACCACTAATTAAGATACTCCTGGAGGGTATCTTATATTTGAAATTGCGTCTATCATATACTAAATCCTTTATTTTTTTTGTTCCGACAGTTTATGCGCCTTCAGAGTTTGCTTTAGCCCTATATTGAATAGAAATTTCGATCTTTCTCAGTTCAAAGTTTCAGCATATTCCTCACATGAGTGATGACTGTTTGGGGGGAATGTTATACTATACATATATTTTTTCATGCAGCATGGACAATATATAGTAACTTATTAAACGACACTCACCCAATATAAAATCCCATACAATCAAGCAAAATAGTCTGAATGTGTGTGGCGCAGTAAATTTCTTAAGTTCCATTTCAATTAAAATCAACATTTCCTAACAGACTAGTTGGAGATTGGAGGAATTGAAGATTGGACTAGTTGAAGACATGGAGAAACCTGTGGCAGGAGTTAAATTTTACAGCTACTAAAAAGCTTTGGCAGTGGGTTTAGCTTAACAGCAGTTTAGGTGTCACTACTAAGTTTCCGAGCTAGCCTCGACAAGAGACTCATCTGGATCTCACATACATGACCTCTAAGAATTAAATTAAACATAAGATACAAGCTTGTAGACAGACTATTTGACCACCAATCAACACTAACAATTCACAATAAAAGACGGGGCTGTATATATATATCTCTTTTATCACCTATCTGGACTTACGGACTTGAATTTTACGGATCAGCTAAACAGTCCAATATCAACAGATTACAAACACTTTAATCTTAAATCCTCCGCCGCTCACTAAAACTATGTCACTAGGTAGAGAGGTAGATTGCTGTATGGGATTATTGCACTGCGACCTGAAAGATCTATTGTGCCCCCCGGAGCCTTCTCCAATGCACAGCCAACCTCCAAGCAGCATTCTCTAGCTACAGACAACACTGCCCATCACCGGTCAGTGAGTTGTACAGGCTCCTAGGAAGAAAAAATCTAAAGGCAGCAAGTTGGATTCGAACCAGAGACCTCCGCGTTGCTAGTCTACCCGCTACCAGTTGCTAGTCCGCTCTACCACTGAGCTAATCCCTTCCTTCTTCCTAGGCTTTCGCCAATTAACTAGGAACGGAGACCCTAGTTTGTGTACTGTGTTTGTCCTTGTCTGTAAAGTGTAGAGTTTATGTAGTTTAAGTGTACTGTGTACTGTTCTGATAAAGTGCATGGAGTACTGAGCTGTGGTTATCCCGTGGGGTCGCTACTCCCCAAGTAACTGCGTGCAACAGATACCCCTTGCGGGCAACTATGTCACTATACCTGAAGAACCTTTATTACATAAATTCCTTTTATATCCAAGCTTGCTAAATCTCGTTACAATCATTTTCACAAAAACTTATCAACACATTCTAACCCTTTAGCAGCTGAACCACACTTCCTTCCAACTTTCAAAAGCGACTGAGGCGCCGTTGGCCCCCTTGTTCACCTTGTAGAATAATGGGTGGTCATCACTGGATGATCACCACTCAAGTCATTCACGCCATTTAACGTCCTTACCAAATTTACTTATTCTACCATTTCATACAATATGTGAATGACAAATAAAATGTTATGAGAATACCGCTTGTGAGGTAATTTTTTTTTTTTTAATAGTCGGATAATGTTCCCATGCACCCACTAGATAATAGCGCATTCTTACAATTAAGGAAGTCTAAGTATTCTCTAAATCGATCAAAAATCACTAGAAACATTATAAGCACTCGTCGTACATCTGATTACAAACTTCATAAAACCACAAACCACGTATAAATATAACTAATTTAAGGATTAATTTTTAATAAACGTTTTTACCCTAGTCATGCCCAGAAAGAATGGTGGATTCTTAATATAAGTAGACGCTGGATCCCATGGATATAATTTCCCTTCTGGGGCGGTAAGTAATCGCCACGAATTTGAACCATTTTCTATTCTTGAATATACATCTCTGAACATTGCCGGTATCACCGTACTCTTCTCTACAGCTTGTATCTCAGATCTTGAAGGCCATATTTCACGTAGATATACATCTTTACCATCCTTATTTTTACCTATAAAAAAAAAAGAAAAGTCAAATTAATATAAGACATAAAGCAAATAATTTTATTTATTGTTTTAAAATAATAATTACTATTAATTTAACTAATATAATCACTTTATATTATTTGCCACTAATTATTACTATTCGAAGTTTTCGATATACAATGGAATTATTTTCTGATGAAATGATCATAAAATGAATATTACAATATCTAATAGATATTCTATGTAGTTATAGCATTGTGGGGAATCTTCTACAATAAAACTGCACAATATATGTGTGTTCAAAAAAACTAATTAGACTAATATAATTAACACCCAAGTTAAAAATCCAAGTATCAACAACTGTTTTTGAAGGACCTATTCAACAAACAGGTAACTAATGTTTCAGTACATGGTATATTTCTTATAAAGATAATTTATACATATATCAACAATAATTATCGAACCATTAATATCCAAATAAGAGTATTCAATAAAAATATCAAAATATTACAAACTGCCAAACATCATATTGTTTCGAAAATTTGTGAAAACACACCCGATCTCATCATACAGTGAGTAAATTCGTTACTGATTTGTTGGTGCAAACAAGTTGACTAACAGATCACAGAAGAACTGTCCAGATGTTATAGCTCGAGAAATCCATCTTTGTATGACATCACTATTTTGTAAGATAATAGAACAACTGGCTTTAATATTCGAAAAATAACAGAATGTACTTTATTTAAGATGCATTGTGCGAACTAACTGTGGGACTAATGATGTTTTTGTATGAATCAGGACGAGCTGATTTTTCTAAGCATTTGTAAATCATAAATCATAATCATAAAATGGAAGAAAACAGTTGATGAAACCTTTTGTACAAGGTGATATCGCGTCAGATAAAGTTTAATAATATTAAATTCCTCAGAATTATATCTGTTTAAACATTAGTTGTTGCTTTTTTTGCTTTTTTATACCAAACTTTCACTTCATTTATTATGTAGGACCTATTTCTAATTACATGTATGAAAATGGTTTGTGCATTTATTTTTTATAAATTTAATTCTAATTTAAGAGAGGCTTGAGCGTAATTTTCTTTAACTGAAATAGCTACTGAAAATTTTTAAGTACCTAATATGTTTCACTGAAGAAATTCTTAAATTGCATGTAAATATCTTCAATTCCCCAAGTAAACATGAGATTAATTACTTAAAGAAAACTATTACAAGAAAATTGTTTTATATTTATTGTTTAAAGTAAAACATATAAAACTAAATAAGAAAAACCATTTTTCCAACAATTCAACAAAAACTATATTAACATGGAAAGTATTCTTCACATAATAAAACCATAATTGAATGTCTGTAACGGGAATCTTCTGTCCATATAGAATTTCCCCATATAAATTCTTTAAAGCCAAATCATTCTCCAAATATTACCTTGGAATTGTCAATCAAAACAATAGGACCTAACCTCTGTCCTTTTACCTGTATTTTTTTGTGAGGCACAAAGTAACGGTTTACTTACTTCTATACTATTACCAAAAAAAAATATATACTATACTTCTAAAGAAGAAGCAAATAATAATAAATATTTGACTGAAATAATATGGAACATTTTGAGATGTCATGAAAAATCAAAAAATTATAATTTTCTTGTTATAATCATGCAAATTTAAAAAAGAATTAAATAAAATTTATTTACCAAGTGGTTCAGTCTCAAAATCAATATCAACTCTACCCGCTATTGCATAAGCAATAACTAATAATGGAGAGGCAAGATAGTTAGCTCTTGTATTCGGATGGACACGTCCTTCAAAGTTTCTATTTCCGGACAGTACACCACAGCAAACTAGTCCATTCTGAAAATTTTATTTATTTATGGTTATACTATTAAATGGAGAAGCAGAATGAATCAGGATGGTAATGGCGTATTCCGTGATTTACCTTTTTAGTAAATTAAAACATATAAATTCTCATAATAATTTTTATTACTTTCTCTTACTCCTAGTAAAAAGAGGAAGAATTGCGATCGTGCCAAATTTTGAGTTTTCACCGGAAACACATGTTTTTAGGGCTCCTGTTTTTAGCAAAAGTAATAGTTTTTAGGGCTCCTGTGTGTGTGTGTGTACGTGTGTGTGTAAACGGAATATCTCAAAAACGAAAAATCGCAGGAAACCAAAGTGGTATTCCGCATGAAGATTTTGGGCAATCCATCAATCGGAAATGCGCCTTACTGAACTTTTTTTTTTCTTAGTTTTCGTGATTTTCTCGAAAACGGCTTCAACTATTTTCTTTAAACTTCGTATACTCTCTAAACACACATATAAATACCTATCTATTTTGATTTGAAACATTTTCCACGGGAAAATTTATTTTTTGCGGTTTGTGGGTGAACAGCGGAGCTTTAGAAGCCAATTTCAAAATTGGTAAAAGTGAAGTGTTTGACGGTGGCTAGAGGCATCCATTACAAAACAGGGTGATAGATAGACTTGCAAGGAGCCGTCATGACTCCTCTCTCCCAGTCCACAGCTATTACTTCAGCAAAAGGTATAATAGCTTCATATTCTTTTGTTTTTAGATGAGTGATATATTTGCCGTCGACCGAATCTTGCCAAAGCGTCCTGAATTTATTAAGCAGTCAGAAAATGCATGGAATTTACTGAATAAAATAAGTCTGTTTTCATGATTAGTAAAATAAAACTTTAATTGAGTAACTTTTATACAGCATTTATTACTCACTAAATAAACTCGAGAATTATGTATCAGCTTCCTAGAGAATAACGGCAATCATTCCTCTCTCTTTCATGCATTTTAAACAAATAATGTATGTAAATTTCTTTATAATTAGAGTAATTTGAAATTTTTGTCAACCTTTAACTTTAACAGAAATATTTCTTGAATTTAACTTAAATGGAATTGCCTTTGACGTCCTAAGATACTAAGATAGTTTGTCTAAAATAGTTATGCGAAAAAATTTTATTAAGATGACTTAGTCAATGGTTCATTTGAGACTTCACGAGCCTTCAGAAAATGGTTTGTCAGGACAACCTACTACTTCTCAAAGAGAGAGTCACTGCCCTCGGAAAAACCTTTTTTATAGATAGATAATGATTCTTTTAGGTGATACTGCACTGCAACCTGAAAGATCTATTGTGTCTCCCGGAGCCCTCAGTGCACTGCCGGCCTCGGCCAGTGTTCTTTAGCTGCAGCCCATTACGGGCAGTGACATTAGAGGCTCCTAGGAAGAGTAAATCTAAGGGCAGCAATGCTGGATTCGAACCGGGAACCTCCGCGTGGGAGTCCAGGGCGCCACCACTGAGCTTCACTCTTTAAAGCAGCTAAGTTATTTGTCTATTAAGTAACAAACGCTAAAGTTACTTTAGTTTCCAGGGTTGAAACCGCGACCGGGTTGCTAGAAGCCGACGTTTCGCCCATATTGCAATGAGGGTTGTTTCACCATGATTGGAGAATGAATTGCTCCATTAGCTTTCAAGGAAAACCCCTGAAGAAGCTCATTGAAATATGGACGAAACGTCGGTTTCTATAATATCATTGACGCGGTCTCAACCCGCAAAAACTCAAGTGTTTTTTATGAAAATCGTCGTGGTGAAAACCTAAAAGATCAAACGCTTTATTGTAATGTATATTACCTTTTCAATAGCATCAACAATACACTCTGGTAGTGGACCACTGTTTCCAATACATGTCATACATCCAAATCCGACTAATGAAAATCCAAGATTATTAAGAAACGGTACTACACCAGATTCTCTAAGATAATGTGTAACAACACCAGAACCTGGCGAAAGAGATGTTTTAATATAGGGAGCAACGGTCAGTCCTGCTTCTACAGCTTTCTTAGCCAGCATTCCTACAAACACATGTAAAAAAGGTTTGATATAGTTAACAAACAAAAATAAATAAATTTCATCTATCTCAAACAAATCTTTAAAGGATCATCTAATTTTACATTCAATTTTGCCAAATATTTGCCAGTGTGTTCAAGCGACAAAAATATCAGTTACATTTCTAAATTTTTCCATTGGTGTATTATAATTGATACTACCCCATTTGAAAATTCAGAAATTTATTAACTGTATACAATTTTTTCCATGCTCTATCACTTGAGGAGTTTGAAAAATTTTGTAAATATTGTCCAAAAAATTTGTGTTTACAATAAACTAGTGAAATATTTGGACAAAACTTTTGATGATCATCCTGGACTTCTCAGCAAAGTAAATGGAACATACTAAATTTTCAATTACAAACTAATAAAGAAGAAAAAGTCTTTGCTTCAAATTTAATTCAAAGGAATATTTTTCATTTTTAATTAACTTTTCGGTCTTATCAACCACAAAATAAATTTATCTACTACTTAAAACATATAGAAAACTGGTAATTACGAGATATAGTGGGTCAAATATGGCTTACAATTCACTCCGGACCGATGTGTCACTTAAAACTTCTTCTAAATCTAAAAATGTCATATACAAACAAACGATGTTGATTAAAAAACTTAACATAGCAATTAAAGGAAGAAATACTAGGGCCAATGTAAATATTATTATTATTTGTCTGTGGGGAGGGACCAAAGCCTACACTATCCAAAGCCCCATAGCCACTATAAATAAACTTTTAATAATTTACACTTGCTAAATAGTTGCCTCTATGAGAATTGGCAGCCTTGCTCTGATGATGGGTGAAAATCCGAAACGGTCAGGTAAAACGAAACTATGCTACGACGGATAGAATCCTAGATATTATCCAGATTGCGGTACCATCCACATATTCAACAAATAGTATTTTACATTTAGTAAGGCATTTCTTTGACAATTAAATAAAAAATGTTATGTACAATTAGATCGATTTACTCTAGATATATTATAAAATACATTCATGCATGAAATAAGTGCAGTAGTTTAATTGTCTGTACGCTAATACAATAGTTGTTTCCACTGTATACAATGTTCAACATGTAGCATTTCTTTAAAACATACAAAACACTCTTCTAATAGTAATCTTTAAAAACCGTACACAGTAATGAGCCAGAATAAATTGCTTTAAATAAATTAACATAAATTACAATGAAATCAATGAACTTTGTAAAAATATGAATTATTTAAAAATAATTTTAAACGTAAACAAATACAACTTCTTACATTTTCTCAATTTATATTTTATTAAATTAGATATTCTTCGAAAATGTTGTTTATTAATTTTAATGTTTAAATCATAATTTAAGGTTTAAACAAAATGATAAACTATAATATTCGTTAGATGAAGAAGATATTGGTGAAGTAGTCAAAAAACACACTCTTATAGATTACCCAACACATTTCGACAAGTTTATTATCTTCTTCTGGGGTCTGTAAGAAGGTCAAAAAACAAGAGATAATAAAATTTATATATATAAGCAAAAAAATTAGTTGGCTGGGGTCAAAGAAGAAACTTTTTATTTTTTAAAAAGTTTATTCGACGTTTGGGACAGCTTTGATGTCCTTCCTAAGGAATTGTGATGCTGGTTTCTTTATTGTGAAAGTATGGCATATGTAGTTTTTTTTTAATTTGTTTGACAACTTAGCTCTGGTTATTTGATACGCAATATTAAATTTAAAATGCCCCCCCAGCCCCCAAGTTTTTGTTCTCTACTTTTTTTTTTTTTAATTTTCTCAAAACTATAAATTTTATTATCTCTTGTTTTTTGACCTATGTACAGGACCCCTGAAGAAGATAATAAATTCGAAATGTTGGGTAATCTATAAGAGTATGTGTTTTTTACCTATCTCCGACATCTTGTTCATCGATAATCAAACCGTTGATGAATTACATTAATTTATTATATAATCAATCTGATTTTCTTTCCATTCTTTATTGTAACCTTGTCTCAGATTTTCGAATTTTTTTTTTTTTTGCCATAAATACAGTTTTTGCAGAAAATTACGTGAAATATTTAAACTACATTCTTAAACAGTTTTTCTCAAATTCTAAATCATTAATTTTCTACAAATCTGTAAGTTGACCTTTTAGAGCCCGAATAAATATAAAGAGGCTAGGAAGAACTAAACATTTGCTTAATGAAATGTCACTTTAAAGGTAAGCCTAATGCTGGATCCCCACCCCCTACAACTTCGTTAAAATCAATTTTCTCAGTAAAATTTCCCAAATAATCATATAAGATTGTAAAAATTATAAATATACAAAAATTATTAAAAAGATATATATATATATTTGAGAACTTTGCAAAAAACTGGAGAGAGAAATAAAATCAGTAAAATCGCAAGGATTTTGTTGAGGGAAATATTTCTGACCATAAATATATCCAAATGGAATACCAAGTTTGATTGTTTGGTTTTTGAACTAAGTTTGTCGACACATACCTACCATTCGCAAAAAATTCTTGTTCTTCTTATTCTAGGGACCTCATCAAAACCTGTATTCAGATGGCATTTCAAACTTCAAAAATTTTTAACGATCGCAATATTTCCCTCTTCCCACAGAAGTAAAAGAAAGAAAAAAAAAATTACAGGGAAAGTTATGAAATAAGTTAAATTCGAAAAATAGGTCAAAGGTATGGCTGCGGCACCTATATGAAGACAAGGTGAATAACCCCTTCAACAACAGCAGGTACAACAGAGAGAGAGCGGGAAAAGACAGTCTTTGTAAAAATTATATTGACTTTATACAGTGGCGTCGAAAAGTGTATAGATCCGTTTCAATTGGATAATAAAAATAAAATTAACAAAATGGCTGTCTTTTGTTTACTTTCTCTTATTGCTATGAGAGAAAATATTGAAATCGTGTAAAATTTTCAAAACTGAGTTTTCACTTTATTTGACGAAGGACGAATTTATTGATTTTTTTTTTTCGAAAGTAACTATATCGATTTTCATTAATATTCGCACACTAACGACAGAATATAGTTTTTCAGTTTGTTGTGATTTTTTTTTGTTTTTTGAAAAGCGCTCTTCAACGTGGTGACCTTACCACTCTGATAGAAACTAATCAATTTTATTTGAAACATTTTTTCGGATTAAGTATTTTTGGGGGTTCCGGTGCCTGAGGCGTTAAATTCCCTTTACTGTACCCATTTCAATAGAAAGTAAGGGGTTCCATAACTTATTTAATCATTTAGCTTAAATGAGCTTAAGTTTTTCCTTAAAAGAGTGAAATCACCCAGAAGTGTGAGCATTGCAGTAAGGTAAGAGATGTGAAGATTTCACATTTCTTAATTCTTTGATTTAAGGATTCCCACCTTTACAGTTTCGTCGTTTTATTACTCATGATTAACTTTTACTTTCCCCAATCTTATTCAGCTTTTTTGGGTCAACAGGTTGGATCTAATCAGGGAATCAGACAGTACCCAAGCATGGAGGCTAAGGTACATTCTATCTCAAAATAATTTGCATTGTTGAGCAAATACTTTTCTTTTTCTTTTTTTATTAGTCTACACTCACATTCTCATTAAAGAAATGAGATAATCATATCACATATATTTTTTTTTAAATAACTGCAGATGTTTTATGATGGACATTAAATGATAATTTGGCACATTTCTTTTAATATATAAACCACAAAATATTAGAAAACCAGTAAACAAACATTTGACAGTACACTCGTACGTACCTGCTCCAAGCATAACACTAGGATTGCTCGTATTTGTGCAGGAAGTGATAGCTGCAATAACAACTGATCCATGTTGCAGAGTATATTCTACACCATCATAGACAAATTTACCAGTACCGTTCACTCTTTCTGGTTTCAAGCCGTAACCATTGAAACCCACCTGTAACCATTATGAATACTTATATAATTAAAATCAAAAAGTAAATAAATTTTATAATTTATAAATTAAAAATTATATTGGAAGATGTTTTATATCTTCAGATGTTTGTTAGGATTGTAACTTTAATGCTCGCATTATAAAAACCAATAGCATTATTTTACTACTTCTAACATTTAAGTAGTTCTCAAAATTCTCCGATGGAATTATCACTAAATAAAAATGCCAAAACCCTATTTACATACTAGTAGATGTGACACACAAATTAACAAGCTAGCTTGATTAGAAACAAAAGTCACAATCAATATTGCTGATAACTGTTTAGAATTTAATATCTGGTTCAGTAAGAAATATATATAAGAAAACCATGTATTGACTACTAAATGAATGCTTCTACCAGCAGATGTGTGCACAAAATATCTAACTTTTGAATCAAATTTGCCAAACCTAATTATGAATATTAAACTTTTCTAGTAATTTGTTTTCAGATATATTGTGCAGATAATATTTTAATCTTATCAAAACTATTATAGGCCTAAAATTAAAAGACACTCAACAGAACGAGATTAAGTTATTATGAAATTTTGCTGTCACTGGTCTAAGAGGAAGTATTGGCATAATGTTAATTTTTCAAGACTCAAGAACACCGGAAAGGTGCTTTTGAGGTTTCTCTTAAAACAAAATTAAAAAAAATAAATAGTAGCGAACGATCATTGTGTGTCTGGGTAATTTTAAAATAGCACAAACAAAAAATAGAATATCAAACTTATATCTCATTTAAAGATTAACAGCGGCATCTGAAACGAAGGTTTCGAGCGAAAACCGTGTGACTTAACCGAAATCTCTTGTTCTCAGTTCTTCGCATTTTCTCAGAAATAGAATCACAAACGATTTCCTTTAAGCTACGCATTACTAACTACACACATAAAGGTGTAATAACTCTGTATATCGAGGTAAAGAAAAAGTTAAAAAACTTTTCAAGAAAATCGCAAAAAAATGAGAGAATAATTCAGCAAAGTCTCATTCTGGTGGACAGAAATCGATGGAAAATCCATTAATGAAAATCGTTAAAGCCATTTTCAGACATACCTGGATCTCCTTCATGCGATTTTTGCTTTTATTTTCAATATCGTGCACGTGCAAAAACATGCCAGTTCGCCAAAAACATTTTGATTATATTCGGGGAAAATATGTGAAAATCTCTAATTTCCAAAAATTTAACATAAACGAAATAGTTGCTAGAGAGTGCAATAAGAGAAAGTAACAAATCAATGTTGGAATTCCCAAATGTCCTTAATTCCTGTGTCAACCAAAAGGAAAATAATTATAAGTATTTATAATTTACGTGACTGACGGAATCACATAATTCATTTAATTCGAGAAGATAATTTTTATTTCTCTCATAACAGCGTAGGTAAACTGCTGAGTAGATTTCCTACAATAGCTTTAAAGATTAATTAATTAATTAATTAATCTTTAGTTATTAAGAACATTGCTGGAACACAATTGTAATAATACTATAATAAAGGTGTCCTCAGCTCTTTACTTACTATTAAATTCTTAGAAATTAATTTCTGATTAAATTATCAAACATGTGCTAATTATCTAGCAACAATGTTGTTTGTAAAATATTGAATTACTTTTAAAAACAACTTTAAAACAAATTACATTTATTTTATTTTTTTAAATATACAGATTATTTATTATATATAGTTTGAGAAAGTATGGTCGTGGTGTTTACTTTAAAGTGTGTGGTTCTATAAATTGTTAACTAGATAAGAAAGGTGATAAGCGTACGAATGTTTGTACTTCTAAGTAATAACAGTTTATTAAATTATAGTTAGATTTAGGTAACACTGAAATTGTTAGCATAATTTAATTATTATAATAAAAATAATTTACTTCTATTTTATATATTTGAGCCTTAACTGAAATTTCTTTCAATACTATAAGAATAAATATTGCGATTATATCAAACAATGAAACTGGTTAACACTGGAAATAGAAATTTAATGTGGAAAGTGTACAAAACAATTCAGTAATGAAAACTATTCCATTTTATTTATCTCCTGATACGAATGTTTCGATCAAAGTCTGTCACCAGAAAATGCGATTTACTGAATATTCTTGCAAGTATTTCGTGAATTTTTTCCAAAACAGTTTCAACGTTTTTCTTTAATACCCCTTTTTTTATAAGCCAATCATTTTCATTAGTAATTTTACTTTCTCTTACTCCTAGTAAAAAGGAAGTATTATGATCGCGCCAGATTTTCGAAATTGTGTTTATACCGGAATTACATGTTTTGGGATTCCCCTGAACACGAAAAAAATGTTTTAGGGAATGTGTGTTAACAGAATATCTCAAAAACGAAAGGTCACAGGAAACTCAAAACTTAATATTCCTTTTAATCACTAATGACCCCAACAGACACAAAGATTTCAGGTAAAATCCATCAACCAAAAGTTTGTCAATCGTTTGTTTTAGCGTTTCGTGAGTTTTTGGAATCTAACGATTTTTTCTCCAACGATTTTGTTTAAAACTTGGTATACTATCTTCACACCTAAAACCAATCACTTTTATTTGAAAGATTTTCCTGGAAAATTGATTTTTTGTGGGTTCTGGGGGAAAAGTAGCGTTATGCTTTCGTGTAAAGTACCACTTTAGTATATGTATAGTTTTACCTCCTACATAATATTCATGCACATTAGAAGCATTGAAAGAATTCCAAATTTGAAGAAAATCAGTTAACCACCGGAAGTGCGATTTTACTGTCTAGGTTTTTGAGTTTGTTTTTTTTAATTTTGCTGAAAACTGTTACAACGATTTTCTTTAATCTTGAAATGCTTGGTGGATAGATAGAAACATAATCATTTTTATGAAAAAGAATTGATTTTATTTTTTCTTTTCTGAAAAAGAATTGATTTTAATGAGATAATTTTTTTTAATAATTAGTTTAAAATTAAATTTGCACAAGGTTCCTTAGGTATGCTCCAGACTACCTTCTTCTAATGAGCTATTTTAATAACAGGAATTGTTTCGAACAATTATATAATATTAGAAACAATAGAATGATTAAATATTTGGCAGTTCTGAACAATATATTTGTTATTAAAAACTCAAAACAAAAAAGGTTGCTAAATAACTGCAACTTTTCATATTTTATAAATAGCAAACTAGACTATTACACATATTTTGTCATATAACTACTGCTATCTGTGTTTTAATTTATTCCGAAAACGATTATATGCCTTAGAACGCCTTTCTAATATTTAGAGACAGAATATTTAAGGAATTTCATCATTCAATTATCAATTCTAATTTTAGAACCGTATATATATATATATATATATACGGAATATATATATATTCTAAAACTGACAAAACTATCTTTAACTACTAATTTCATTTAATTTTAGCCAAGATATATCTGGTAAATAAATGTTCATTTAAAAATAAACAAATAAAAAACTTAGGTAGAAATAGTTTCAGAATTCAGACTGACAAATTTTCTTCGAGTAAAAAACGAGAAAAACAAACAAAATAAAAACATTTTGTAATGAAGCACTGTTTGTGGAAGGCTTTTGAACGTTCTTTTTGGAAAACATTCTACTGACTTTATGGAAAACAAAAAGGTGCGAACTAAAAGTATTTGAAATTAAACAAAAGTTACTAAATTTTACCTGGATAAATTGATAATATAATCGTTTAATCGTTATTTATAAAATGTATTCCATGATTATTTAATTACAATCATTTGCAAAATTGTTTCTTTTTAATATAAATACCCTAATATAAGAAATTTAAAATAGCATGTTGTTTTTTTTATCTGCCTGTCTGACTGTGAAAAAAATATCTCAAAGTTGAGGGAGGACTCAAGGAAGAAACTTGATAACTCTGTCTAGGAACCACCAGAAGTTCAATGTAAACGTTTCGCAGAACCGTATAATATGCTGGCACTAATAAAAAGTTCTTAGCGATTTTCTCAAAACAGGCTGGCTCCAACAATTTTCTTTAAACTTCTTCTACAAATACAGGCTTAAACATTTGGAGGGGGAATTGATAGGACAAGCTCTCGGTAAGTGCCGACGTAAACTATCTCCTTCTAATCTAACATTAAATACATTTTGTTGTAAACCGTTTCTATCATTTTTTTCTTTAACTGATTATACTAATTAATATAAATATTCGGCCTTAACATTTTTGAAGGAAAATTTATTCTACATAGTTTTTGTAAGATTTGCAAGTTACGCTTACTTCTAGATTGCCTTCCATACGTGGCATGTAACTGTGACTGTGTGGGGATGTTTGCTCTGATACGCTAAAACCAAGTACTTAGTTGCATGATCCTGATGTATGCATGAGCGTTGAATTCAGACAGTGTATATGTTCGGGACGAAGTTGATGCCGACCCTTGAAGAAGTGACCCCACTTCTTCCAAAGGCGCTCCAACTTTTAAGAAAATACGTCCAATAAAAACGGTAAAAATCAACGTTAAGAATAAAAATCAAGATCAAGTGAACATTTCACAACTGATTTTTACATATAACTCAGGAATTTCCAAACTTGTATTTCCTGTGGCAATAGCATTTTTTTAAACTATTTACTTTCTATTACTCTAAATTAATTTTTAATCAAAAAATTTTATTTAAAATTTCAACGTTACAATGTTTAGTAGTGCTGGTCTTAAAATTGGTGGTGGGCATTTCACTTGAAAACCTGAACGGCCTCTGAATACCTCTGTAAACTGAATAGCTCTGTATCAAAACCAACAAAGCTTCTGCAAATTTAAATTAAAAGTAACTGACAGACCTCCATAAATCACTAAAATCAATTTTTCAGAAAAATGCATTAAATAAAAGTGATATATTTCAACC
The DNA here is from genome assembly GCA_011037195.1 of Triatoma infestans. Lineage (NCBI taxonomy): Eukaryota > Metazoa > Arthropoda > Insecta > Hemiptera > Reduviidae > Triatoma > Triatoma infestans. Next base: position 43,584 of record JAAEAF010000833.1, read on the forward strand.
TATGCACCAAGCATTTCGTTTAAAGAAAATCGTTATAACCGTTTTCGAGAAAATTAAAAAAACAACTGACAACCCTATTCTGTAAAATTGCACTTCCGGTTAACCGATTTTCTTCAAATTTGGAATTCTATTAATGCTTCTAATGTGTATTAATATGATATGATTGGTAAAACTATATATTATACTGAAGTGGTACTTTACAGGAAAGCATAAGGGTAATGTTTCTCCTGAACCCACAAAAAATCAATTTTTCCGGGAAAATAATTCAAATAAAAGTAATAGGTATTTATGTGTACAAATAGTATACAAAGTTTAAAGATAATCGTTGTAGCCGTTTTCTAGAAAATCGCGAGAAAATATAGAAGAAAAAAAAAAATCACAAAAGTCAAACTTCCGGTTGACAGATTTTGGACAAAACCTTCGTGTCAGTTGCGGTGGTAGTACCTAAACGGAATACCAAGTTGAATTTTCGTTTTTGAGATATTTTGTTCGTACCATTCACCATTCGCTAAAATTTTTTCTTTTACTTAGGACACCTGAAATCTGTATGTAAATTTTGAATGGACTTTTTAAACAGACAAAAAAAGATTATTATAAAGAGTATTATTGATAATTATACATTGAAATATCTAATCTTTTTAAAGAAACTAACAATCTTAAGAAAACAATGTAAATAGTCTCCTCTCAACTAAAAGTGGATAATATTGTTGATTTTGTTTTGATTTAATATGAAATTATTTAAAGAGAGATTATTCTAGAATAAAAATGAATACTATCAAAATAAATGAATACTGTCGCCAAATGGCAATAAACTAAAATTAAGAAGAATAATCTAAATTCTAAACAAATAAACATTATTTACTCCAAGTACTGTATGAAAAGATAAAAATTTTACTGTCCACTCTTTTCCATTATATACCTTTTAGAATTATTCTCTTTGGCAATTAGATTACTTCATTCTAATATTACTTTAAAGGTAATTAACCTCTTCACAATGTGCAATAGCTCTACGCACAGAGACGACTACCACTAATTAGTGACTCACAAACAATAACCTTTTATTTGAGTTGCAGGTTATCTTGGGAAGGAAGGTAACATAATGTAAGAAAATTACCGACTGAATCATGTTGACAATGAATATTTTTTATAAACGGGTTTAGTAACAATAAAATTGTTTTCAACAATTAAAAAATATATTTCTGTTTCAAATAAACAAATATACTGATCAAATTTAAAAAAAAAAACATTAAACTGAAAGTGACTTATTCGTTTCTTCAGTTTTTTACAATTTTATTTAAAACTACGAAGCTAACTATGTGTAAAATATATTTGCACATGTATATTCGGTATAAAATCTTTTATCGAAAATTTGACACGATCGTAATAGGTATTTCATACACAGTAAGAGAACGTAAAAAGCTGCAGATTTCATTAAATTTGGAATACTAACGATGTACAGAAACTTAGCATTTTTATTTGAAACTTTTTCCCGAGAAAGTTCATTTAAGACAGATTTTGGAAAAGAGGGTGGGGTTTTTACTTTCCCCTAAAATGTGGGTTTTATTAACTTAGGATACTCCCACTAATATAAACATTGAAGAAAACTAAACATCTGTAAGAATTACCAGTTTAAAGAATATTCTGTCATTTACGTATACCTTTATAAATTAAATTCAGAGCAAGTCGTGTGAATAATTTTTCTTACAACACTAAGGAGGAGGAATTTAATGAAAAAAAAAACCTATTGGGCAGGCGAAATATTAACAAAATCTATTCATAGGAGATACTAGAGGACATTTTTAATAACTCATTTACACTAACACTAAATTCTAAACAAACATAAATACCACAGTTATGGTGACGTAATACGATAACGTTAACATAGATTTTAACATCAATAAGGCACAATCAATGTTCTCATTATATTGTTGTATATATCCATCTAACTGCAACAATCTATGTAAGTTTAGTTTGTTTGCAAATTTTGAGATAATAACATTTTATTTTTATCATTTTCGAGCTTTGGTTATACACAAATTAAGAGCTACAATGAAACATTTCTCTGGTTCTCTGGAAAAATTCATTTAAGGCAAGTTTTAGGGAGAGGTGGGGTTATCTTTTCCTTTAGTGCTATTTCAGCTTATTATTCAATTCTAATTAGAATAAAATATAATGTCAAAATTCCGAGTTTGAGGAAAATCAGTTGGCCGGAAGTAGGTTTTATTACTGAACAGTTTTTCAATTTTTTTTGCATTTTTCTCCATAAAAATGCCTAAGGATTTTCTTGAAATTTGATATATTTAACTGAATAGGTGGACCTATAAGTTTTATTTGAAAGTTTATTAACAGAAAAGTTCATTTCAAGAAACTTAGAGGGGATGGGAGGGAAGTTGTGCTTTCCTCAAACAAGTCATTTCATTAAAATTAGATTTTCCATCGTCATAAAATTGACAATTAGTATATTGAAGATATTTAGTAATAATTATAAGTTTGAAGAAAATTTGTCAATTATATATTCTGTAAACTGCAGTAAAGAGAAAGTCGTGTGAGTGTTCACAACAGATTTTTTCCCCCTGAGGAATTAGTTAACCGTTCTACCAATTGTTGATGAATGATTTAAGATTAGTAATTATTAGAATTTCTAGAACTGGAGGCTTTTTGGTTTGGTGTGTGAGGTTATAGTTGACATTTTAATGTTTTTTGCGTGCAAGGTTTCACAAAAGAAGCCGACAATAAAATTTTGAACAATCAATGGTGGAAGGAGGATCATTTACTCGGTATGATTTTATTGAATCAATTTTTAATCGATATTTTTGAATTTTGTCCAAAATGATTCCAAAAATTTCTACACTTTCCCTTACTTTTCTCTAGTAAAAATTTTCCATACATGTTTTTGAGCACTTTAGGGTAAAGTATAACTTCCTGTGGGGTTATCTAACCTCTAAAGTGCTATTTTAATTTATTAAATGAGTCTTACATTTATTTTACGAATTTGCAATTTTGAAATACAAAGAAACTCGTCTCAAAAGGTTTTTACTTTTTCTTATGAAAATTATCGTTAAGGTTTGATAAAGAATCCCTATCATTCGCCAGCTAGACCAATCTAGTTAGAAAAACTACATTCAATTACTTGTGTTGGAAAATTTATTTGAAATCTCCAACCATATTTATTCTTCAATTTTAATTTTATATGAAAAATTGAATTAAGCTAAATTTATCCTGTATTTTATAGCAGATATGTTTGAATAGGTTTCAGCCAATGAATGAAGACAAATAAGATATTGTTAGACAGTGATATGAATAGAAAAGAGTCTTTTAATAGATAAACAGTATCGGACAGTATTTTTGTATAAACTTACAAGTCAATCAAATATAATTATAACTAGAAATAATATATAACTAATCTATTGTCGATGAAATTTCTAGAAAAAAATACACAAAAATATGATTTTCTTTTAAATTAAAGTTAAGAAATGGGATAATGTGAAAGACAACATAAAATGACATAGAAATTTTCAGAGATTTTATTTTTAAAAATGATATTATACCAAGGGAAAGTCCAAAATTGTAGACAATTTTAGGTTGCTTTCATTAATGGCCTGAATTGTTAAAATAAAAGTCCTTTCACAAAATAATCTACACAAATGTTAGGGATAATGATCTTTAAATAATAGAAAGGGCTTTCCTAAATTGTCATATTAAAGTAAGACAAATTAAGAAGGAAATCCCATTTTCATATAAATTGTTTATTAATAATGTTTCTTATAGCAGTAAATTAATGTACAATTTTATTGGAATAAATTAAACTATATCATGAGAAACCCTTAAAAATCAAACGTTTAAAATGTTAACTTATGAAAATAAACCCAGATACCCAATCAACTTTGTATAAAGTAATTTATGTACCGGAACTAATAGATTAAATTTTCTATAATAAAAGTTCTAATTTTGTTTTGACTTTCTATTTATTACTACTAAAAGTATTGTGGCCATACAAAATTTTCATATTGTGTTTTCATTTTCAAAAACAGGTTTTGGGGTCCTCTAGGTTAGAAGAAGTGATTGTTCACTAAACATTTTTTTATTTATCTTTCTGCGATTTACTCCTTAGAGAGACCTTGGTATATATTGTTACTTTCTCTTACTTTCCTGTAAAGCATGTCAAATTTTCGATATCAACTGAGAGGAAGAGAAATTTGAAAAAAAAAGTATAAAACAATAATGACTTTTTCTGCTAGTGGATTTCTCAAAGTCTAATATTTTAATATGTAAGCAAATGGTTATTAATAAAAAATAAATTGTACTAATACCTAAGAAGATGGCCCCTGACATAATAACATAATACCATCCTAGGAGCCGGCAAAGATCAATTTTTTCACACAAAAAATATTTCTAATAAACTGGAAAATATAAATTGCAGTCATTGTTACCGTTTATTTGAAACATATGAAATATGAAGAAACAAAAAAATATATATATATATATTAATTATTTCCTGTTCACCGACCGACTTTCTTTTTACTCACGTGACTTCAAAATATGTATTTTCTGTCGAAAAAAATATTCCAGAATCTGAAACGATGGAAAATATTTTCCTTTTATCGAGTCAAGAATAAAGTAAATACGACATTATAAAAATGATAAGAAGACATTGAGCGGGTAACCACAAATTTTGATAAATAATTAAGACCACAATTTAATCTGAAATGAAATACATATTAAGCAAAAAATATTTATTCACGGTAAATTATTTATATGGAGAGGAAAGGTTATTGTGTGTGTGAATGTGTGTGTACGTACTCGTAGAAGTGACAATCATCTTAAAAAAATCAATGTTAAAAAAGTTGAATCATAATTTTATTTAAGCCTTTTCATTTAAATTATTTTGAAAACAATTGAGGCCCGCATCTTTAACTACAACCACAAGGAAGAATTGCGATTTTTTCAAAATTTCAATTTTTAATATTAACAGAAATACAAAGATACTTGAATGCGAAATGTATTTATTGTTGTCTCTGTAATTTGTATGTCTGTGTGTGAAACAATGTTATTGTTTATAAAACATAAATAAAATTTTGATATAATCTCTAGGGGTCAATCATTTTGGAATATTCTAGGGATCAGTCTCAGAAGATCCGCAGAAAACAACCAGCCGGAAATGCCAGCTTTTTTTTTTTTTTTTTACTTTCTCTTACTTCCTATTAGAGGAACTATTGCATCAATAATGTCATATACTAAAAACTGAGTTATTACTTTAAAAAAACTTGTTTTTAAGGACTGCTAAGTATTAAATAAAACTAAAATCTGGTATGAAACACTCAATCAATTCTCTCTTACTGCAACAGTGATAACTTTTCATTAAACTACGATTTTTAACTTTCCCTTACTATTCCGGTAAGTGAAACTATATGTAATCGTGTCAAATTTTCGATATTGAGTTTTCACCGGATATAAACATATTGAAGTCCAATGAGGAGAAAATGGTCTGGTATAGAACAGCACAGCTCAAAAACGAAAAATCGCAGAAAGTTCAAACTTGATATTCAGTTTAGATATCACCATAGGATCTGACACAGAAAGTTGTCTGTTAAAATTCCTTAGCCGGAAGTACCAATTTACTGAACGTTTTTTTTCTTCACTTTTTTGCGATTACCTCGAAAACAGCTCCACAATTTTCTTTAAACTTGGAATATCAATTACTTGCATTAAGAGCTACAACTATTATTTGAAACATTTGCCTGCGAAAATTCATTTAAGGCAGCTTTTGAAGGAGAGGTGGAGGGAAGGGATTAGCTCAGTGGTAGCGCGCTGGACTAGCAACGCGGAGATCACGGGTTCGAATCCAGCCGTGCTGCCCTTAGATTTTCTCTTCCTAGGAGCCCCTACAGCTCACTGTCCGGTGATGGACAGTGTTGTCTGTAACGGGAGAACACTGTCCGGAGGCCGGCAGTGCACTGAGAAGGCTCCGGGCGCAAATGACCACAGATGTTGAGACGCCTTAAAAATAAAAAATAAAAAAAAAAAAAAAAAAAAAAAAAAAAAAAAAAAAAAAAAATTAAAATAATTAAATAAATTACCAATTAGAATTAAATATGTTGCCAAAATTTCGAGTTTGAAAATAATCCAGTTAACCGGATTTTTCATTTTTTACAAGTTTTTTTAGTTTTCTGGTTTTTCTCCATTAAAACACCATATTAAAACTATGAATACAGAGTTTCATACTTTTTTCCTAGACAGTACATATAAAGAAGTTTAGGAGAGAGAGGGGGTGGTTACATTTTCCTCCTTTTATTGATATAAAATTGAACACAAGTAAATAGAGTAAAAATTAGAAATTTGAAGAAAATATGTCAATTGTAACCGCATCAATTGCGGTTCACACCAACATTTTTTGCCCTTAAACGTATAATTTAATGGAGAGCCATACAGTGCACATATTGGTTTTAGGATCAAATAGCTAAATGTGGATTCATTAAAAAATAACATGTCAGACCCAATATCTAGTCCACAAAAATGTTGCGCAAATTTGAGGATAAACCTAATGTCTTAGCTGTTCGCCCTCACGCGTTGGACTAGAGGCTTGATGCAAGAATTCAAGCTTTGATTCCTGTGATTGTAAAGACGATGTTGACTCTGAATCGTGATAAAAGTGAGAAGCTATAGTTAGTTATCTCACTTTGATAGCGAAAGCCAGAACGAGAATGCTACGGAAATCGTGACGTACTTACCCACGCAATAAAAATCGGGCTGTTGAGCCAAAGAGTATTATTTTGTCTCAGCTCTCCGCGAACACACACAAAATAAATCTCCGGTCCCCAAAATAGTTTTAAATAAAAATGATAGCTTTATATCTGTTACCGTACCAACTTTAAAGAAAAATCGTTAGAGCTGTTTCCTAGAAAATTTTAAAACTATTGTGTAAAATTACACTTCCGGTTAATTTGGAATGTACATTAATATTATGTGAGTGATAATATCAGAGCTCCTTAGATCTCCTTGGATGAAGAGGTTTTGAAAAAAAAGTATAATAAACAAGAATTTGAGAAGTTCCACTACCACTAATCCTAAAACTGAATAAATAACATCCCTTTCTCGGAATTGAACAAAAATAAGCGTAACTAAATAAAACTATTCAGTAAAGTTAAGTGTCCAGTTGTCATATCTTGACTGCAATCTCCTTAACTCGATCCCTCAGTGATATCTAATTTGAACTTTTTCTGATTATTCTTATCTTCAAGTACAGTACTCTTTCTCCATTTCTTTCACTTTTTCTCTCTCTCTTTCGTAAAAATCATTAATAGAAAGTTAAAAAAAAAAAAAAACGTAAAATTTTATAAAATATATCCGAAAATTCTAACTTCATTAACATATTATTACTTTCTGGAGCCTGAATGATTTCCGATTTCTGAGTTATGATGTCCACAATAAACGCACAGATGAATTTCAAAAAATTAAAACGTATTTCCGGTAATAATTCAAATTTAAAATAAAAACAAAACAAAAAAAATCTGGGTGAAACATAAACACACAACTTTCGGAGTTCATTGAAATTCGTCCAAAATTGAAAAAACTGTCCAGTAAAAGCGCACTTCCGGAAACACGGAATGTTGACCATCTATTTATTTCTAATTAATTTTGTTAGGATGGTAGAATTGTATATCAACTATGTATGATAGGACTTTAGAGGGAAACATAACTCCGCCCCTACCCCCAAAAACCCCTTAAATGACGTTATCAGGAGAAATGTTTCGAATAAAAGTTGTGGCTCTTTGTATATGCTACTACTAGAAAAAGATGCTTTTAAGAACTGCAATAATGATTAATTTTCATTAAACTTCGATTTTTTACTTTCAGTTACTGCCCTAGGTACATAAAAAGGATGTATTTCTAATCGCGTCAAATTTTCGATATCGAGTTTTCACTGGATATGCACATTTCGAAGTATCCTGAGTCCGAAAAAAAAAATATGTTTTTTTGAAAATGGTCTGTGTATGTCGTAAGAAAGTTCAAACTTGATATTCCGTTTACGTATCACCATAGGATCTGACAGTACATTTTCTGTCAAAATTCCTCAGCTGTTAATTCCTCACTACATGAATGGTTTTTTTCTTTCACTTTTTTGCGATTTTGTCGAAAATAACTCCAAGGATTTTCTTTAAACTTTGAAGGTGAATTACATGTATTAAGAAATGCTTTACATTACATGCTTTAAAGAAAATCGTTGGAGCCGTTTTGGATAAAATAGCAAAAACAGAAAAATACCTCTCAATAAAAACGCACTTCCGGTAATCCAATTTTCATCAGACTCGGAATTTCAAGAACAATTTAATTCTAATTAATATTATTTGATGACAGAATTATATAGTAAACTGAAATAGCACTTTACAGGAAACCTAACTCCACTCCTCCACCAAAAGTGCCCTGAAATGAATTTTCCCAGAGAAATGTTTTAAATAAAAGTTGTAGATCTTTATCTGTGTAGTTGAAATATCAAGTTTACAGAAAATCGTTGAAGCCATTTTCGAGAAAATCGTTTGAAAAGTGAACAGACTATTTAGTAAAGTGATACTTCCGGTTGAGGAATTTTGACAGGTAACATACTTCAGAATCCCATGGTGATATCTAAACAGAAAATCAAGTTTGAACTTTCTGCTATTTTTCGTTTTTGAGCTATGGTGTTCACATACATACACACAGATACCATTTTTTGAAAACTACTTTTTTGGACTGGAGGAAGTCAAAACGGATATTTCAGGTGAAAATTCAAGATCGAAAATTTGACACGATTATAATACGTATATATTTTATACAATAGTATTAAAAAAAAAATTAAAGAAACCTACACGATCGCAATACTTCTTCTCACAACCGTAAGACAAAATAATAAAAGAAAATTATTTAATATATGAATGAGAGAGATTGCAATGTAGCGGTTGGTTACATTAAGGGAAAGGGTTTTCCCCCACTTCTTTCTCTTTTTTTGGAAAATTTACCCTGGTAGGGTTAAGGGCAGCCCACCCCTTTGTTTTCTAATGGTATATAAAGCTTCAGTAAAAGAAATTTAAACTATCAGTTGGTATTTTGATGTGTTTTCAATTGCTTGAAGAAAATGTTGTAGTTGGTGAAGTCAGTGCGGAGTTTTTTTTTTTTAAAAAAAGATAGTTTTTCTATAATTACCCCCCCCCCCCCAAGAACTAAATGAAAAACGAGGGACTTCATCATTTAGCTGCTGTATATGATTTAGAATGTGTGGTCGAATCTAACTTGGCATATGAGGTTCATATTTTAAATTCCTCACCGGGTTTGATTCGTCCGCATTTCTTTATCGAAGAAAATCATCATATTTAAATCACTGAGTAATCTATACATCCATGTTTTATTTATTTGTTTTTAAATCTATAAAAATACTGCTGTGTAAAACTGTGAGCGAGTGTATATCTTGTCGTGTTCTATATGATATTTAATTTTTAAAAATATTCATGACTAGATTGTACACTTGTTCAGAGAAACACTAGCATTTCATCTTCAACAGAAAGGAAATACCTGCACTTTTGAAAGTGGCAACATCTCTCGAAGTCCTCAGTAGCAGCTTCTATTCTATTCTTCTTTGGTGATCTAACTGTATGAAGTTTGTATATTCATAAAGCTAGGTCAGCGAAGGAGAATGGTGTTAGAATAACCAACGAAAAATCTTTCACTTCATCGTAAATTCATAATAATAAGTAAGTTAACGGTAAATTTAAACAAAAAGTGTGTTTTATTTCAAATTAAAATTATTTTTTCCGAATGTAACATGTTCAAAGTTATCTCTATATGGGTTTCAGTTTGAAGTTGATGAAATATTTTATGAAGGCAAAAGAATGTTTAAAATCTATCTACATGGAACTTTCCGTTCCGGACATTGCGCTCTATCTGTTGGCTGTTAAGAAAATAGGAATGTATAACCTACAGTTTTCCATTTATTATTTATGAAATTAGATTTGGCTCAGGATAAATTTTTCTATATGAAAACCCCAATATTTGGTTAGAAGTTATATTTTTTAATTCTACTCATTTTAAAGAAATTTTAATTATTTGTTTTTTTTTTTTTTTTTTTATTTAATTAATTTTAATAAATTTAATTTTTTCTTTGTTATTCACGATTATTTCTCCAGTTTTATAATTAAACAAAACGAAACTTACATAAAACAAAGATCCGTTCGTCGTATACGTATTGTAATGCAAACTGTAGTGTTATTTCATCATCTTAATACTTAAATATATAAAATTTCTTTTACTGTACCAATTTACTATTGGGTAGTTTGTAAATTGAAAGTGATATTATTTTACTTTGTATCAAAACTAGTAGGATATTATGGGTTAAGAAGTTGGGGCGTTTGTATTTAAGGTAATAGCTTCTTTAACTAGCAATCTTTACTTTCAAGCCCTTTAATTTAAAGTAAGAAATGTGGGCAAGAATTTTACCTGTCCAAATCCAAGAATAATGATTTGTATATAGTGGCAGCTATAACCTATCTTAGATATAAATACTCATAGAAAAATATATTCTAGTAATAATTTCATTTATAAATTTATTTTGAGAGATTAATTATTTCTTATTCTCTAATATTAAAAAGTTGAAATTGAGTAACATAAAAAAAACGAAGAAGCTAAGTTTGTATAGTAAATATAGTAACTATAGTATCGATATGGACGATATGAGAAGAAATCGATTGGGCGTAACGATAGTCGAACTTGACCCTGGTAGTGTCATTCTTAGATATGTATACGGCGCCACTGGGTAAAGTTTGTCCGTTGTATTCGCCATAGTCTCTCATCACACATGCACGGCTTCATTTCATCAGACAACGCTTTTTTCATTTTTCTATTTTTCACTCGTATCTATTACATGAAGATCACATGCCATCTTCGGCTAAAGGAACTATTGGTGTGCATATAGTACAGGTATTCCTTTATATCACAGCAATATTTCCTGTAGTCTGAGCATTGGCCAAGTATTTTATATTATAAAAATTCTACACGGCGTGGGACTAATAACCAGGTTACACAAGCGCAACAAGTGGGGCATGTTATTTATTAATTTTAAACCAAGTGTATTGTGTTTTTTTTTTTTTTTGGTTAGTTATCACGATTTTATTTTATTAATGTTAATTATTGTTGATTCAAATGTGTAGAATATGTTCTATGTTTTAGTGTATTTTAGAATACAATTTTTATAGGTTAACCGCCATGCTTGAGACCACACACGCACAGTCCTTGAGCTTAAGGAACTATTAATGTGCATATATTTGTTTTAATAATTATATCACAGTAATAGTCCTGTAGATCTTGGCCTGTTTTCCACCATTTCTACTAATTTGTAAGTGTTTGTAAATTATTGTGAAACATGATATTATCCAACAGCATTCTTAATTGCAAGTGTGTTAATATTTATAACATGTATATTTAAATAAGTATAAGCAATTAACTAATATTTGATATTTTGTAGTAATTTCTGCTTTGTATTAATGAAAATATGAAATTAAAACTAGAATATAAAAATCATTTAAGCATTTTTTAGCATGTTTATTAATCATTCCAATACTTGAAACCTGGAATTGTATTAATTGAAATTCGAAATTGTATTAAGATTAATAATACAAAAAAAATTTATGTTTGTAAAATTTCAATAATGAGCAGCCAGCCATGCCTTGTTTATTAAAAGCTATACTTGTAAGGAAGTGTATCTATTAATAGCAACGTTAAAACATGATCAGTATTGGCTAGAAAAAGGAGCTGAGTCACGTAAAAATTAGTATGCAAATAATGTAGGAATATACTTAGTAAAATTTAGAATTTTATAAAATAAAAATAAAGTATAGAAAAATCTTGCTAAGATATTACCAATTATTATAAATATCAAAAATAATATTCTGTAAATAATTTATAGCATAATTTTTCTCACATTGTACAATTAAAACTTTAGTGGAAAGTTAAAAAAGAAATTCTATTGTTGGATATTCACTTTTTTTTAGTAAAAATGAACAAAATCAAAATAGGATTGAAATCTTACATTAATTACAATTCATTAACCAAATTCTGAAATATATGTATTTATATAATAAAAATATTCAGATTTTGTTGGAAAGAAGTGTACATACATACGTTTATTAATGGTCAAAGAAAGGGTAAGCATCTATCTTGGTTATTTTTCTATTTAGTTTTTGATTTTGAAAATTTTAATGAATGAAAATGCCCATATTCTTAAAGAAAGCAAAACTAACACGTGTTTCCGGGTTTGGATCAAGGCGGGATAATGCTTAATAATAATAAAATAAAAACTTAGGAATTAAAGAACATTATCTTAGCAAACTTTCTCGGAAAGAGGATTATATCTTGTTAATATGTATCAATTGAAAAAAATAAAATGTTTTTCCTTTATGATTTTTTTTAAAATGTTTTCCAAAAATCTTTAACGCGTGTTTTGCTTTGTGAATAGATTGATGATAATGTTAAATAAAAGTAAATTTAAATGTATACCTAGAACTAGTTACCTATTTATTTGTCTATTTAATCTTCTTTTTTTTTCGATTTTCCTGGAATAACAGTTAATTACGTATAATCTTATTGTAACTATTCATTAACAATTTAACGAAAGATAAGGTACACTCGTTGATATTTAGTAAAACATATTTTAGATGACATTGAAATCATTTTAAAACAAGACTAAACATTAGTTCTAGAAGAAACTAATCTTATCCTGTTTAAATGAATAAAGTTCATAACATTTTTGCCGAGATGTTCGCCTTGAATGGCAACACTTTTCTAATGTTAATAACACCCGGAAAAACAATTTTAAACTTATCCCGAAGTTGGAATTTTTTATTAGGCTATAAAGGCTTTTTAACTAAGTTTGTTTTTTTTTTTTTTTATTGGAGAAATAAAGAGAACTTGCATATTGTTTGATGGCATTTATAATCTCAAGTTGCATCAGCCTCCTTTTTTGTAATGAAGGAAGGAATTGAGATGAAATGCTCTTAATATCTAGTTTATATTAGGGTTGTGAAGAAGAAATTTTAGATGCCATAGATTCCAAGAACTTTTTGTCTTTTGTAAATTAATCTATAATAAAACCATTTATTCAAACAATTAAAATTTATTTGTGCCACCATATTTCACTAATTTACATGCACATATTTATTTTTTAAACGTTTATATTCAAACAGAAATATTAAAAACAACCAAAGATTAATTTAAGTAAAAAATAAAAACAATTACCTGAGAAAGGATCAGCTAGTGAGAAGGAAAAAAGATTGGTTTATAATCTTAAAAGAAGGTAAAAATCTTTGATCTAAATTTATACCCAAAAATCGGTTTGTAGTAATCGTACAAAGCATGAAAGATTACATTTCATTTAAAATGGTTAAATTCCAAAGGAGTAAAGAAGCAAATAACTCATATAATTTTTCCTTTACTATTAGTTAATTAAGAAATTTTACCTTATAGCTGTCGAATCCGTTATTTAGAAGCTAAAAGCTGCATACATTTCAAGTTCAATTTACTCATCACTTTATAAATATTTCTGACATGATCATGCTAAATTTTTTTGAAAGATTAATTAGGGAAATAATTTCTTTCTCTTCTAATCTTATTCAAATCTCGTTAGAGTTTTTATTTTTATTTAGCAGAATGCTAAGATACTTCAGAAATATGGATTGACCAGTGAATGAGGAAGAACAAATTAGGCAATAGCTTTTCATTCTATTAATGTTCGGCACTGCTTGGAATTATAAAAAAGAAATTAGTATGCACTGACATGCAAAATGCGAGTTTAAAAAAAGTTACCATAGCCTAAGACCCGTTCGAAAATTCTCAAACTCGTAACTTATTAATGAATCAATTAGAAATAAAAAAATTAAATGAAATTTCTTACGCTTTTTTTTTCCATTTAACCACAGTTAGTGGAAAATACTGTTCATGTCAGATTTTTCTTAAATGAAAAAAATATATAAAATTCACTTACCTTATTTGTAAGACACTGAGTAAATTCCTTTTTCATATCAGTCACAGAGACACGATCATGAGGTCTTTTTGGTCCAGATATACAAGATACTACGGTGCCCAAATCTAATTCAACTACTTTACTGTATACAGGATCTTCAGAAACATTGGTATAATCTCTTAGCATGGCTACTTTCCTTAAATATTGTTCAATAGCTTGAATCTTCTTATTGTCACGATCTAACAAAACAATTCTTTGTTTAAAAATACAAATCCACAATTTTTTTTTTTTTTACTTTCAATTCTTACTATTTTTTTATGAGGTAAGTGGTGGTAATATACATTTATTAATGTCAATTTTGAGAAAAACCAGAAGCCTCTGCTTCCCGAAAAGTCTGAAATTAAATTACAAAATGAAATACAGGATATCTTGAGCCAATGTTTTTTATTTATCTGCCAAAAATAAAGAACTATGGCATGACCTATTCTTTTCTTTTTCGCCGATTAACTACAAATACACAACATCAGCCATTCTACAAGAATCGTATCGTTTTCGAAAAAATCGCTCAAAACTGAGGAAAAAAGAACTTCTCAGTGAGCGTTAACCGATTTTTGTACAAACACTGAAGCTTGCATTATAAACATGAACGAATCATAACATGCAATTAAAAAAAAGGGTGTAACGTTACAATACACGTAAGTATCTAACGCTACAATAATCCAAGACCATAATTTTTTCTCAGAAAAAGATATACTTCCAACAAATTCAGTAAAATAATTATCCCGAAAGACACACACATAAAAACCAATTTCTAAAAACAACTTCAGGTGGAAACTGCTGAAAACTGAACTATATTACGAAAATCTTGAACGATTGCAGTGCTGCAGTTTAAAATAGTAAGAATCAGCCCTCAAAAACATAAAAAAAGAAACATGAAGAGATAAGAACCTCTCAGCAAGATATCATTAAAAATGGAATAGGACAAGGAGGCTGCTTTTTAATATCATTGGACTGGGAAACTGGGAGCTGTATAAAATTCATTAAACAAAATGATTGGTGATCAGCAAATTGAACTCTATAAGATGTAAAATAGAAATAAACTGAAGGTAAAATAATTCAACAGATGACGAAATAAAATTAGTTGAAACCAGCACGCAATAATATTGCACTTTTTTGGTTGATGAATTTTGTCAGAAATCTACTTTTCGGATACTTAAACCGAATGTTAGTGTGAGCTGTGTGTAAGTTTCTTTTTTTTCCCCTACGCCATGATTTTGGTTATTCAGCCATTCTAGGTCTGCGCTTGTTCTAGAATACAAAGGGCTGCGCTTGTTCGTTTAGTTAGACATCCAGCCCTGGAGAACAATCTCGGACGCGAACAACTTCACTCCCCCAAAAAGTAAGTGTAAGTTTCTAATTAGGTAACAACTTTCTTTTTTGTACCGAGGGGTCTGAAAAAGTACTTCCAGTAAAACTCATTTGATGACATGATTGCAAGAAAGCAGGAAAAGAAAAGATAAACTGCAAGACCTATACCTCTGGAAGGGATGAAATGTGTGTCCTTATTCACTTTTTGAGATTGCAATCGATGAAATTAATAAGATATTACACTGTTTAATCCTTCTTTAGGTTTGAAAAATAATTATTTCTTGTTGAAATTTCTGACTATCAGAAACATTTATTCAATAATGAAGCTAACTAGAAATTTTAAAAATAATATGAAAATTAACAGAATATTAATAAAGAGCAAAACTAACTTGTCTGTTTAAGATAGCTCAAACTGTTGACATCAACTGGAAAGAAACCAACAGTGGCACCATATTCAGGGCACATATTTGAAATAGTTGCTCGATCAGCAATTGAAAGTTCTGCAACACCAGGTCCGAAGAATTCTACAAATTTACCTACGACTCCCAACTGACGTAAATGCTATAACAAAAAAAAATAATACTAATCTTTTTAAGGTCGTCTTCAAATATGTCCATTTTTTTGCAGTGCTTGTTGTCGCTGCAGATTGCAAACTTAAAGATGAATGTAAACTAGAACATTCCCATTTATTTTTCAGTGTTATGTGACATTGCCCGTTCAGCAAAAAGTGCCCTTTGAATTATTTTTAATACAAAAATGCTCACACTTAATTACCTTAGTAATTGTCAAAACCAGATCAGTTGATGTAGCATACTGGCTTAATTTACCAGTAATTTTATAACCAATAACTTCTGGCAAGAGCATAGATATAGCCTGTCCAAGCATAACTGCTTCAGCTTCAATACCTATTAGAAACAAACGTTCCATTTAAAACTCAAAACTCATTTTATGTTTGAATTATGTTTATTGAAAATTGCCCATTTTTTTTTTGTTTGCTCATTTTTGTAAATTATGTACATTTTATGTTTATAATTTCCATGTTTTTTTTTTTTTCATTTTTATAATACATAATTAATTCGATACCTCCAACACCCCATCCAACTACGCCCAATCCATTGATCATGGTTGTATGTGAATCAGTACCGACTACACTGTCTGGATAGAGAATGTCCGAATCTGTGAATACTACCCTGGCCAAATATTCCAAGTTTACTTGATGTACTATACCAGATCCTGGTGGTACTATTAACATGTTTCGAAATGCTTTCGCACCCCACTAAAAATAATAATACTTTTATTAATAACTATAAGATATTTACAATACAAGAGAAATTAAGACGTTATTTATAATTAAGGCTGTTTTCCTACTATATCTTACAATATTAAGGTTTCAAAAATGAAAGAGAATTAACAGAAATTTTGAACCAACTGAACGCAATAATCTGAAAAAGAGTATCTCTAGACTTTGTGCATTATGACAGAAGGACAGATACAAAAAATTCAAACGATATGTGTCATATGACAGGTTGCATCTTTACATTAGATTAGGAACGGAGGGAGGGGGAGCCTCATTTCACTGCGACCTTGCAGATCGAGGTCTATTGTGGATCCCATGTTCAGGATGCATCATGCGTAGAATAGTTTTTCAAAACCCTTTATAACTCCTCACTACCCTGCTAAGAGAAAACGTTCTCGCTTTTTCATATGAGAAACGTTTGTTTTTCAATATGAGAAACGTTCGCTTTTTACCAAATTTAAATGCCTCCCAAAAAACGTATTTCTACATTAAAAGAAGTCAAAATCAATCCAAGGAAAACTAAATTATAACTTTAATGTTTGCTTATCCTGAGATGTGAAACCAAAAATATACTGAAATGGTATTTTTTAAGAAAGTTAGTTTCACAGTTCTATTTTACTTCTAAAAATATCCCCAATAAAAGTTACTAATAAAAATAAACGACTTTATGGGCTGTAAATATCCCACGTTATACAAACGAAAAACATTTATAGTTTCAGGAGATGATGACTTCGAAAATCTAACAGGATGGCAAAATATTTTTCAGAGCAGTAAAAATATGTAAAAATAATTCCTATTTTGTTGTCTTCCGCAATTTAACCTTGCAGTAATTTCTGACATCGAAGCACAGCACCATCTTTCAAATCCCAGGTCGAGTGGCCTAAGAGTTAGAAAGAAAGAAATGGCTAGAAGCGCTAATGACCACCGCAGTCGATGCGCAAAACAAAACAAACAATTTTCGAAAGAAATGGCTAGAAGCGCTAATAATGACCACCGCAGTCGATGCGCAAAACAAAACAATTTTCATTTACAGTGGCTGCATTTAACCCATAGTTCAATAACAATAAAATGAGATACAAGAGAATCAAATATGCCATGAAGCACTTTTGAAAAATTAAGCTTCAAGAAGAGAAATGAGCTTGATCGATTTGGAGGCGGTTTCATTTTTTGAAACTACTAGTGGGGATCCTATTTTGACTGGATCAGGTGCACCATTAAAATTGGCTCATTATTCAATACCATTACTGGCAATATTTCAAGAAGTAAAAGCCATCTTGCCAAAGAAGGCAGCAGGTCCACTCTCTAGTAAGAACCCTTTTTCAGTGTCTGTAATTTGATAAGGAATGCAATGACAGATTACCCGAAACATAGACGATAAATTGCGGCAAGGAAAGCCATGGGAAAAACTTTAAATATGCCCATTCAAGTCCCAGTCTCTAAAGAATGCCTCAACCAAATTTAGATTGTTAACAGGGCATACCTATAGAATTCCTCATGGAATTCTATATGTATATATTCATTCATGGTGTCCATTCCCTTGTTCTAGGATGTTATTATAAATATATACCATCTTCTAATATGCCCAATTCTTTACGGCTAGCTCTCCGAACAACAAAACCTCGAATATATCTAGTATATTATTGGACTGTTAGACGTTTAACAGCGTAATTGGTCATCCAAGAACGCGGCTTATGAGAAAAAAAGTGACCCTCATGTCTTAGAAATGTAAAAATAAATATTTGATTCGATTCACACATATTTTTAGTTAAGTTCGTTCCTTTTTAAAAAAGAAATTTATATTTTAAAAAATAGGTACTTAACATCATTATTAGGTACTTAATTTTGTATACAACATTACCAAAATACTTAATAACTCACCTTAAGGAATATAAATCGTTCTTTATTTCTTTCGAATTCTAACTCTTCATTTTTCTGAAGTGCATCATCCCTGAAAATAGAAATATAATTTAAAGATTAATCAAATGAAAATTCAAACAAATTCAGTACCTAATAAAGTGAGTTATCAATTTTACAAACTACTTTATAATTCACAGAAATCATTAAATATTGTAGAGCACTTTGAGAATAGAAAATAAACAATTCTGAAAGTAAATACACTCTCAAATTATTAAATTGCTAAAAACTAGCAGTATTATATAAGTAATTTTTAGGATTCAATATGGAACAAATCAAGTCTTGATCACAGATAGTGAGGAACACGACTTTATAACAGAAATAAATAATAATAAATATTAATCTATTCGATGAGTATCTCATTAAGAATGACGATTTTGATAAAATAGAAATACTAAAACAAAAGTTTCAATTTGATCCAGTAGTGCTTTATTCAATGGCTCTGTTACAAGGCAACATGCAACTGAAACTTCGATTCATCTTTTACAATTTAATTTTTTTTTTGTTTAAATAGTTTATTCTTAAAGAGATTCATCTTGAGAAGAAGAATGTTCTTAACCCATTGTTGTTGAAGTTTTGTAAAGGAATGGTCACATTGCTAAATCCGCTTCGACCTATTGTGATGGCTTTGTCTATATTAGTAAGCACAAACTATAAATTTCAGAAAAAAGAGAATGTTTATAATGATCAACTAAAGTCTGTCTATTGTAGTAGGCTAAGCTCCTCACACTTCAACTATCTCTGTATTGGTTATGTAGAACTATGTGAGTATTGTCAACTTTAATTCAGATGGTTGATTGTGATAGGGGCACGGTCATCAATTTCTCTAAAGCAATGTCTAGTCAATTTACCTTTACACAGAATTGCTAAAAGTACCGGTAAAAGCACAACCACTTCTTCAGGAATTTTGGCGCCCCTGTAAGTATCGCAGCCTAACATTAATATAAATCATAATAATGTAAAATTAGTACCAACTGCCTGATCTGATTAGAACAGCTCAGGATAGAAAATGATTTACAATGTTGGTGTCCAATTGGGAGACGGAACTAAAAGAAGTACCAACCAACAATTTCACTGATCCCCAGGAAGACTTACACAATACACATAGGATCTGCAGAGATAATTTTTGTGTTAGCAACTACTTGGGTTTGGCAAATACATAAGCTAACTGTAGTTCACCACTTACCCATTCAATTACACTTACAACTGAACAGTTTATAGACTACTACATTAAATAGCCGAACCTCAATAGATCTTTTAGGTCGCAAGAGATTCGATTTAATAGCCATCTCCTCTACACATCTATTATCAACATATCCATTTATTCATTCATTGTAGCATGTATCTTTAATTTAGTTCTGTTCTGTTTTGGATTCTCAACCATCGTCTCAGAATGATTATCAAGATTCTCATCCATCGTCAGAGAATAGTATCACGGTCGGGTAGAAAATGCGTGACTAGAAATTCAAAGTTCAAATCAGGGACGGGAATAGCAAAGTGGATAGCATAATGGACTCCCACGCGGAGGACCACGCTGTGCTGCCCTTAGATTTTTTTTCTTCCTAGAAGCTTCTATACAGCTCACTGTCCGGTGATGGACAGTGTTGTTAGTAACGAGAGAACACTGCCGGGGCCGGCAATGCACAGATAAGGCTCCGGGCGCAATTGACCATAGATGTTGAGCGCCTTAAATTTAAAAAAAGGTCCCTTTCTACAGAAACTTGATAACCAGATACTAACGGTAGATACAATCCATCAGAAACTGGTCATTAATAACAAAAATAAACAGACTACGACGTGTGAAATCCCAGATATTACCAGCATTATGTAACCAACAACATGTTCTACCTATAATGAATGGAAATAATGTAAATTATAGATATCTTACGCTAAGTTTAGACAAATATTTTTCCACTTTTCTATGACAAAGTATATTTCAAATAATTGATAATAAAATTTTCTTACGTCCTGGCGAAATCGACCTGAATCGAATGATCAATAACAAGATCTGATGGGCATATAGGATTAATTTTATCTGGATCTCCACCTAAAGCTTTAACTGCATCTCTCATAGCAGCAAAGTCCACAACAGCTGGTACGCCAGTGAAATCCTTTAATGAAAAAAAAAATCCAAAATTATATCAGAGATATTTTCCGTGATAGCCTGCTCTATTTGTGGTCATCGACCGGTTTCGGACGAACACCCATCATCAGGATGTTTTTGCCAAAACGGTGTGATAACACAGACTTGCAAATTTAGTTGATACCCAAATTTGCTATGGGCAAGTCTATGTTATCACACTGTTTTGACAAAAACATCCTGATGATGAACGCCCGAAACCGGTCAATGACCACGAAGAGAAGCAGGCTATCACGGGAAATATCTCTGATGCTTTACAGCTGTGCGGAACCAACCATAACCAAAATTATATATTAATTAAATGTGTATAAGCAAATTATTCATTACTAACAATAACAATGAATATAATTGTGAAATTAATAAATCACCTGAAGAATGACACGGGCAGGTTTAAAGGCCACTTCCACACCTCCTTCAACCTTTTGATTTTCTTCCCAATTTAAAATATTGTTCACATCTTTTTCTTTAACGTGGAAGTTATCACAATTGCGTACAGCCGATTCCAGCAGTACTCTGATGGAATAAGGAAGCTTGGCTAAAAAACAAAAAGGTTCATTTTAATATATGAATAAGAAAAACATAACTAGAACTAATTGATTTATAGAAAGCGATGAAGAAAAATATTTATTCCCTTAGGAATGAAAATAGAAAACACAATACTCACTATATTTTTCTCCGAGTCCTTGAAGGTCATAATATTTGTACAAAGTTCCTCCAACATCAATAGTTTTTAACAGTTTATCATATGGATTTGGTTCTGTTAACAATTTAAAATACAGTCAATAAGTATTATTTTATTGGCATTTTCAATAGAAATTATTATTATTATTATTATTATAAATTAGTAGAATTTGCTGCTACAAAAGAATATATTATTCTTGTTTTTCAAAATTGTGTTTCAGCAGAAATTCACGTTCTGAGGCACCTGAGCTACTCCCCCCCGAAAAATGGTTTATGATTAATGAAAAGCAAAATTCAAACTCGAAATTTTAAAGCCTAAATTTAGGAGAATGAAGTTTTTTTACTTTTTCCTTTTTCCTACAAAAAGGTTAATTAGAACAAAATATATTGCCAAAATTCCAAGTTTGAAGAAAATCGGTTGACGGAATTGCGTTTTTTTTTTCCATTTTTCAGATTTCTTTCCAAATGAGGTCTATTATCTCCAACAATAACTAAAACGAGGTCATCTGCATAAATCGCTTTGCTGAAAACAACAGGAATGTCCAGGATAGTAGACTATCAAAAACAATATTCCTAAAGACTAGACCAGATATAGAATCCTGAGAGCATCCTTAGGTGGCAATCTCAGAAACTTCTTTGAAATCCGACCTTACATCCACTGATCTGCCCTCCAAGAATGACTCCAACCTGAATAAATTAAACCGGCACTTCACTAGCCTAAGCCGCTTGAACAAATTTTATCACCAGAGATTATCAAAAGTCCCAGCAATATAAGGATACTGCTAAATACTTGGAATTTACATTTACAGACTCAGTAAGATCTTGCATCGCATCCTCCATGGACAAATCTTTTTTAAAGCCAGAACAAAGACATAGTATACTGATCAAAACAAGCACACTATTATAAGGAGTTTCTTCTTCTATCTTCAATACTTTACAACAATGGATCAGGAAAAGCGCCATTACATAGATAAATTTGCATAAACCGTAATACCCTGGGTTACAAAACAGGATCTAATGGAAGTCTGGACAGTTCCAGCAAGATTATCTTGTAAATCCTATTTAATTTCAATAATTTGGGCAGATGAGAATTCATTAAATTTATACCTAGGGGTTAATGCCGTTATTTCCTGAGCCTCTAAGCTTGTCAGACTGGGCCCAGTGGCATGTTATTAACAGGTTCGGGATCTGTGAAGGAGAGTGTGTGTGAGAGAGAAAGGCCTAATTTCTTCTCGTTATCAGTGATTTCCACTAAGATTACCTAACATTCAGGAAATCAGACTAGAAGGACTTAAGGTCAGGATGACATCTAGCCAGCACTTCCAGAATTTTAGAAACAATTTGGAAATGAATACACATGTCGTTACTGTCCTCAAACAAGCAAACCCCTTTTAAATTGGAATTGCGGACCTGCTCATTCTATGTACTCCGGCGAAATACTCGTCAAAACTTGTTTAAATATGAAATTCCCAAAAATTTGGCCATATAAACTAAGCAGTGTATATTCTACAAGGTCTCCAAGGAAACGAAGTTATCGTTCTTGTTTTTTATTAATTTTTAGTGAAGATGAGAGGTTCAAGTTCTACTTGAGATGGGAAAAAACATGCTTTCATAACATCTATTTCATTTTTATTAATTTTTTCACACCATCTAATTCTAAATAAACATTAAACTTTGATTAGCCAGCAGCATTCAGAAGTAAATTGAGAAAAGAAATCTAAATCTGCAAGAATATCTACGAAGACAAAATGACACCAAGAATTTACTTCTCGATATCTTAAATGAAATTACTTAATCTCACTCGTAAGTTAACAAAAATAATTATAAGTTCGTTTTATTATTGCAAAAGACAATCTGAGGTTACAGATTTTAATTGCAAGCATTTTTAGTGAATATAGACTATTTTTTGATAGTCTTCTTCATAAATATTCCTAAGTAATCACTTAACCTTTTTATCGATGTAATTTTTCTGATGCACAAGCCTAAACATTTTCTATTTTATCTTTTTTAAATTAAGTAAACAAGCTTTACCATAAAATATAATTAAACAAATACTTTTAAACATCTTTTCAAGGGATTAATATTGCCATGATTATTTTATATTCGCATTTTATCAATTTTTTAAGAGAAAAATAATTAATTTTTATATTTGATTTCTTTAAATTTTGAAATACCTTGTTAAGTGATTATCATAATTCTTCTAAACATATTTTAAGTATTGGTCTTACAAGTTTTTTGAACATTCGAGGTATTTGTAAATCTTCTGAGTAATTTCATTTTATTCTTATTTTTCTTATTAAAAAGATACCTTTAAAACTGTCTTAATCAAATAAGAAACATTGGAAATCCTTAATGTTGCCATCAAGACTGGAGCCATTTTTATATTGGAGTACAAACGTGCATGTGTATTTTTTCCACATAAGCTTTGCATCAAACTAGCGATTAGGTCACCTGAACGCAGCAAGATAGCAAACTTACTTCACATTCATATTAAATACATCAGATATAGTCAAAGGCCAAGCCCGGCAATTGAACTGAACTATGCAATACAGCTCAACTCGGCTTTCTACGCTTCTAACTGTGTGGCGCCTATATGTATGTATGTATTGCAAGTGCTAAACAAAATTGCACGGAACATCCATCATCCGGGTTTTTTTTTTCAGAATAAAGAAAATCTTCTTTAACCTTTTACCCATTTCTTTTTACTGTGACACTTTCGAATTTAAAAACATTTTAAATTTAAATGTTAAAAGTACACGTTCTACTTATTATTTTCACTTTCTCGCCTCGTTTAATGTTGGTTGTTCCATACAAAGAAAAATCTATGTGGAACATTCACATGTCTCCATTACTGTAATTATTGTAACTACAACACTGACAAATTTTCTTTAACCTTGGCATTTTTATTCAAAGTGCTTTATACTAGTGTGGGAGTACAAAAGATCAAACTCAATTAACACTTAAAATCAGATTCCTTGAAAACCCGTCAAAATAAATTTTTCGGTAAAAGTTTCAAATAAACGAGATTGGTTTATGCCTATGCAGTTTGAATTCCAAGTTTCAAGAAAATCGTTCCCCGAAAATTCCAAAAAAACTCAAGATACCATTGTGTAAAATGGCAGTGCCGGTTAACTGATTTTCTTCCATCATGAAAAAATATGAATAATAATGTTTTATAGGTAGTTAGTACCGTACTCTCCACTGAAGTCGCAAGTTAGAGGGAAGTTTAATGTTGCAGTTCCACCAGGACCAACAAAAAAGTCAAAACGCCATAAATCTTTCATTTTGTAGAGAAATGTTTTTCCATTTACTATTTTTTGAATCCTACTCTTTATAGAGAAAAAATAAGTTCTAGACCCCAAATTAATGAGTGCAGAGATTTGTAAAGTTGCCCATTCTAGATTTTAAAAAATCCTTTCTAGTTGGCAAATAAAGCACTTAAATAATAAAAGATTGAACGTTCATTAACTATTTACATTCGATAGTCACCCAAATTAGAGAGCTGCAAAGAAATCTCAAAGTAATATTAAAGAGGGTTACTAGACAATCGAATGTTGATGTAAAATAAAAATAATTCATGGTACCGGCAGTAAGAAGGTCATAAATGATCTTTTTTTCAGAACTGGTTTGTAGTACATTAAGAATGATTTATCAAGAAATATTATCTGCGATCAAAAATAGAATAATAGTAATATTAACTTTCTTTATATCTTCAACTGAATGATAATCTCAAGGACATGTAGACTCTAATGTAAAAAGTGTCAAATCACTAAGCAATATATATCCAAAATTAGGAATTTAAACTAAAATCTCTTAAAGAACAAGAATGTAAAAATATTATCATTTGGTTAAAAGGGTATTATGATATTCGAATATAAATACATATAAACTTAATAAAAACAATGCAATTTTATAAATCCTTAGAAAACTTTTAGCATACAAAACTTAAATTGTAAAGTTAATTGAATGAAGATACAAAATTTTGTGAGGCTTGCGGGTTGAAAGCTTTATTACATTTCAAAAAATTAAAAAAACCCTAGCACAAAAAAAATAAATGTATTTCATGTTCTAGAAATCTAACAGTCCAGTATTTAAATAAGGTTCTAAAACTCTTGAACAAACATTTATCATATTCATAATATTTAAAACATAGGTGCAAAATTAATATTTTAAGCACTTAATAAATTTTATTATATATATATTAATAATTAAATAATATATATTAATAATTAAATTTTAAGCACTAGTCGCATAAATTAATTATTCTGTATAATCATCACACCACATTTGTACTTTAGCCGGCATTATGTAATCATTTTAATAATGAGTATTGAGCAAGGGAATAAAGATATAAATATATATTTTTAAATCAAAAGAATTTCTAACAAACTAATTATAGCGATAAGAATTAGAAAGTGGCTAATCTAGAAATAATCGAAAGTTGTGCTTCAAATCTTAAGGGAAAGTTAAGAAAGACTTGAACCTAAAGATGAATTAATTAAATTTGAGTATACTGTTTTAGTAATTTTAAACATTTTCAATGAGGATTAAAGGACGTTTAATCTGCCCTTTCTTTTGTTGTTCATTTAAAAAAGTCAACAACTGTACCTCGTAACTTCTGATAAAACTAAACTAACCACAATAATTATACCTTTTCAAATTCGGATTGTAATTTAATTAGAAATAATAAGAATACCTAATGAGCTAGTTGTAATCAGATAAAGTAACTGATAAGATAATCTAATATAAACAAATTCAGAAATTAGTATAGAATATTTGTATACTATCCAAATAAATATGTTCAAATAAGTTAGTCTAGAAAGGAAAAAGTTTATAATTTTTAATAAAAAAGCAATGATTATTATTTTTAAAGGCAGAATG
This sequence comes from Triatoma infestans, assembly GCA_011037195.1. Taxonomy (NCBI): domain Eukaryota; kingdom Metazoa; phylum Arthropoda; class Insecta; order Hemiptera; family Reduviidae; genus Triatoma; species Triatoma infestans. Next base: position 69,846 of record JAAEAF010000833.1, read on the forward strand.
TACATACCAGCCATATTAACGGTCTTATGAACACTCGACAACCTTTACGTGCCTGGAGTGAATTCTAAAATGAAGATCAGCTGATTCAAAATTGAAGGATAACCTAACAGAAAGCTACTCTTGAATGACTTATCACAGCTCGAAGGTTGCATTATACTTTTAGGTTTGGTTCATTTTTAGTTCAACTTCAACGATGTGAAGAAATTTTTAAGGTAAAGGAATAGATAGTAGCAACAACATGACCCGAATTTTTTTTGTAAGTAAGAGAAATCCATTTTTTGTCTTTAATTTTTTAGATGCATTATTATTTTTTTTTAAATATTTGTCTTTCAGTTGTACAATGTAAATTGAAACCTACAGCCACATAGGGATTTCCAAGGGAAAATTATGGCACAGTATCTCTTCAAACAGCTTAAACCCTAGTGTTTCACTAGTATTGTCTTTGATATGAAAGAAATGAAAGAAAGCTTTGAACCCCAGGTTAGTATACTGTCGGGTTCTCTGTTCATGTATCATAATATTTAATGATGATGTAGAATTGTGTTTACAGCTTTCCAACACAAAGATAGTATTGACAAGTTTATTAGCTGGTGCGGTGGCTGGTGCCCTGGCAAAGACAACTATCGCTCCCTTGGATAGAACGAAAATAAATTTTCAAGTGAGTAGAATAAAGTAATTAATTCACGAAGAAAACTTAACTTTAAAAAATCATTATTAAGAATAACAGTTATTGTTGCCAAAGTTATGAATAATTGATAACGATTATTGAAATACATGCGTGCACTCATTAAATTACTAAATAATCCAAGGTCATTAATGTGAAGACATGATATTAAAAAAATCTTGTATAAAAGAAAGTATCAAAACCCTTGAGGGGAAGAAGTTATTTGGGATGGCCCTATTAGCCGGATCATCATTACTCGAATATTCAATAATAAAAAGGAAAACAACTAATATTAGGTGCAAATATTTGTTTTTTTTAATTATCATTAATATTTACTGAAATAGTTAGTTCAGAATATATAATTTGTAAACTTAAAAAAATATTTCTAAAGTACAATCTCTAGTAAATATCTTTTTTTTTGTTCGGTTCGGGCAATAAATTATTTTTATGATCTAAATTAGGACCATGAAATTAGTTTGGTTCATTTCCACAATGAGAAATCTCTTCGTTTACTTTATTAAATAAGTTAATTTAAATGGTATTACGATATTCAAACTCAAAAGTTGATGCAGAGGATAGCATTGGAAAGTTGTTATAAGGTATGAGTGGTTTGACAAGGTTAAATCTTGAAGGTAATTTGATGTGATATAAAAAATTCTACTTCTCTCTTTAATAATGCAAGTATAAAAATATAGTTATGTTGTATATGTTTTCTTATAAACTGGTTTTTAATGTAATTAATTCATGGAACGGAAGTATATACGAACTCTAATGAGAGTATATATATTTATACTTTTTTTCTAGTGAAAATACATCCTTTTTTTTCATAGGTTGCAAATAAGAAGTACAGTACTAGAGCTGCTTTTAAATTTATAGGAGAAAGCTATCGTAAAGACGGCTTTATATCATTATGGCGAGGTAATAGTGCCACCATGGCTAGAATCATTCCTTATGCTGCTATACAGTTTACATCGCATGAACAATGGAAGAGGATTTTACATGTGGATACCGGAAAGGAGGAAGAACAGTAAGCTGCTTTAGATAGAAAATAACAAGTACTCTTTTATGTCTTCAGTTCCGTTTAAAGTAAAATAACATGTACGAAACCACATAGACAGAAATATAGTATATTGATGGACTGATAACAAACTAATGCCGTTCTTTTACTACTTTAAGAAGTACATTAATAGATTCTAAGTTTAGTATATTCTTCTGACTGTTTTTCTATTATTTAAAAAATAGCTTATTGTTTAAAGTGTATTTAATAAAAGTTAAATGGAAAGTTTATTTTTTTTTTTGTCAATACTAAATAGTGATTGGGGATACTTGACGTTATTTATACACTTTTTCTGTATAACAGGAATGCAATTGATAAAAGTAAATATCCCAACAAAATAAACTTTCTCTTTTTGAGAATGTTAAAGAGATATTCTTAATTATTCCTGTATAAGAATAATTCTTAATTTTAATTGTAAAAAAAAAAAAAAAAAAAAAAAAAAAAAAAAAAAAAAAAAAAAAAAAAAAAAAAAAAAAAAAAATTGAAAATGAGAAGGCTCAGTTTTGGTTCATCTTGTACGACATCGATCTATTTAGAATTATTCTTAAGATCAGGATTTTTCTGTAAACAGTATGAAATCATTGATTGTGTGGATGGGTCCGATGGGACAGATAAACATCTATTATTTTATCTGTCATAGCATGCTCCATATAAATTTGAAATCAACTTCTCTATACGCCTTAATCTGATGATGGATGAGATTCCGAAACCGGTCAGAACCAACAAAATGAAGCATGCTATGTCGGGTAAAATCATAGAAGTATGAAATATCAGTTTTAACATATAGAAGGTTAAACCATCCTGTCAGTGGGCGAAAATGCGGTCGATGATTACAAATGAAACAGGCTATTTTTTTTGTGTAAAGTTAATTCCTATGGAATCATATGCCCAAAATCCAAGATTCTGTGTTATCCCATTCCCCTTTTTGATACGCCCGCTAGTGGGTCATTTCTTCTTCTTACCTAAGGGCTGAAATTAACTATTTTCTTAGACTATCTCTCACCATTCATCCGCATCACCTGGCGTACTATTTCAATTTCCTGTTTCAACGGAATACAAAATGTTGGTATGAATTGATATCGTTTTCGGATTTCCGAATTAGTTACATGCCATAACCTGGATACCCTGCAGCTTTTTCTCCAGAAACCCATTTCTAAGGCCCAAAGCCAATCTTCCGTTTTTTTAGTTAGGCTCCAAGTATCTGCCGCGTAGAGGGTGAACTTTTTACAAAACGTGGAAGAGCCTTTTGTTTAATCTCCATGTGTATAGATTACTCCAAAGTACCGAGAATAATAGTTGGATAGCTTTATACTTGGCATCCACATCTTCAGCAATAACAACCTGATCGTTCGCAAATTGCATTGTACATAGTGTTTCCTCTTCCACTTTTACTCACATTTGAGAATATTTTCTCTTCCATTCAAAGAGGGCAACATCAATAAAAAAATATTAAACAGGACGGGCGTGACACAACAACCCTAACTGATATTGTGAACGATACTAAAAGGCAGTTTCCAAGTTTAACCAAACTTCTTCACGCTCTACTTTATACATAATATGTACCAGGCTATCATTTAAAAAGTAAAAAAGAGAACATCTCAGATATTTTCCAGCACGGAGAAGTAACGTTCACGATACATGGCCGAATTCCACTACTTCATTTGATAACTTTCACCTAACTGATTCTTACGAATTATGCTCATTAGTTATACTTTAATAATAATTATAATTTTTAAAAAAAACATACAAGACAACAAAAAATTATATTTATGCGACATTTTAAATTGTTTAATATTGAATATGCGCTTGCGCTTGTTATTATTATTTAATACAAAGCAATTCTAGATTTAATATTATAATAGCGACTTAAGAGATAGTCGTTTCAGACATCTCAATTTTTATTACAATAGCCTTCTGTTCTTATAATAAATAGTTAATACTTATAAAATATTAAAGTAACTGATAACCTAATGGCACAATTTTTTAAGTAAATATAATTTCAAACAGAATCATTTATCAGCGTCTAATAATAGGGGTTTAATGAATTTAAAATAGAAAAGCTGTTTACATTATTATTTTGATGTGTCCCATTGAAGTGTTTTAAATTGATTACTGATCCCCTAAAAACCTAAATTATGATTACAGAACAGTTTATCTTATAATAGAACTTCTATAATTGTGATCCAGTAAATAATGTCTAGAAATTGTCAAAAATCAGAACATAATTTAGTAGAATAAACAAAACTGTAATTTATTAGATAATAAGCATGTTATTATTATTGAAGAGAATTATCTGTGATTGCAATGATAAACTTATTTTTTAACTTAATGCAGAATCAACATTAAATCCTATTAAAAAATCGACATGAAAGAAATCTGATCAAACAAATAGAATCACAATTTCATTTTTATTTTATCAAAAATTAAGTTGAATATTATATATATTTTTTTCCTTATAGCAAAGAGACAAGAAGATTCTTGGCAGGTTCTTTAGCTGGTATAACCTCGCAGACAATGACCTATCCACTTGATTTGGCTAGAGCAAGGATGGCGGTCACTGATAAAGAAAAATATCATTCTTTAATACAAGTATGTATGTATTTATTTGTGTGTGTATGTATGTGAGTTTAGTTCAGTGGATAACATTGTCTTGTGATAAGATTGTCGGGTAATTTAAGAAATAATCTTGTGGTGATCTATCTAGTTTTGTAACCATTGTTTGTGGTCTTCTACGTCAAGGTTGAATGCATTTAAGAATGGTAGTCAAAAAATATTGGAACATTATCAGAATCAACTTTTAAGGCATTAGTTATAATTTATGGTTAAACATATAGCGCTCACTATATAAATCTGCCAGCAATTAAATGCATAACATAAAACAATTTGACATTACTTTTTCAAATTTAATTCCTCTTAATGATATGTAGCAGCATATATCTTTGTATTTCTTAAGTATTTTGAGTTCCGGAAGATTGATAGAAATATAATTTGGATGTGGAAAATTTTTTGTATCATTTTTTTTTTTGTGTGAGACACTCATATAACTTCCTCTTATTGTTTTCCTAACTTACAAATTTTCTTCAATCCCGGAATATTTACAATATAATTAAATCTTCAGAAACTGTAAATTATGATGGAATGATATACAATACAGAGAAGCTTAACATACCCCACTAATATTCTGCATAAGTTTAAAGAAAGAAAAAAAAAATCACTGGACTTAATTTCGAGAAAATTCGAAAAACTGTAAATACTATTCAAGAAATAATATTTTATGGGTAATTGTTTTGCTGAAACTCTGAAATTTTGCTAACCATCCTTAATACCATTTTATTTGAAGAAATTGTACCAAGAATCAATTAAAGGAATGACACTTTAAAGGAAGGCCTTCCTCCTCGTCACACTCTTGAAATGAATGGATTTTTTGGTGGGGTGGGGTAGGGGTAAAATGTTTTAAATAAAAGTGAATATGCCAATTTGGGTAATTAATACTTATTTATTATAAAGAGAACCACTGGAACCGTTTGGCAAAAAATCTGCAAAAAACAATTAGTAAACTGATATATTTTTCAATTAATCGATTGGTATCATTTACTAGATGCTTTTCCTAAAGTTCCAAAATTTCTTTTCTTAGTTCCAAAGTTCCAAAATTTTCCAGAACTTAGAGTTTTTTTTTTTTTTAAGGGATCTGGTAAACATACGAAAATGTCCTAATTGAATCTAAATTTTAATGAGATGTTTATAGGGCTATGACCAGGGGAGAAAAAAGAATTCTTTGTGTCTCTTCATTTCAGGTACTATTGGAGCCCTTCTTCAGGCGCTCGGCAAAATTTATTATTTAGTGAAACAGATACATTATCATAAAGTGTTTGATTAAAAATGAACTATCTCACCTTAATAGTATCCAAAACTGGAGAAAAGTCCAACATTCTTCTGTGGAAGCATTTTTGTCTTAAACTATTTCGAAAGTAAAGTTTCAATCAGAGAGTAAAGAATCAGTTTTATACTGCAAGGGTAGCGCTCGAAACCAACTATATTCCTTACCCTGCTGAATAATAGCTCCATGTTTGTACTGATGGCAAGTCAGCCAACGGTGATGCTGGAGCTAGCGTAATTGCTGGGCTTTTGCCCTGTAGGCGTCTTAGCCACGAATTTTGAAAAGGAAGTTAAGGCTGTTTTATTGGCACTTAATAAAGTTGCAGGTTTGGCCTTCCCATCTCATTTTGTTCTGCTGGTCGATTCGCAGCCAGTTATAAAGGCTGTAACAAATCTGGATTACGGATGTCCAGGAAGTGGTGAGACAAGGCGGAAGATTGAAAATATTCAAGGCGGAAAACGAATTACAGTGGTACTCAGTGAGTGCCTGGCCATTGTGGCCTCTACGAGAACGAACATGCGATGAGTTGGCACGATTAGATGCTTTGAAGCCACAATCAAACTTGCCTCACTTCAATCCCGCCTGAGGGACAATATGAGAAGCCTGCATTCAAACCAAGCCTTAGGAAGGCAAGCAATGGCCCAGCCTTTTCGAGGACCGCCACTGCCAGCCTCGCTGACTTAAGCAGAAATGAAGGCCGCATACCGATTGACATCTCGGCACGACTTCGTAGGGTTGGCAAACTTATGAACAATTGAACTTGACGATCATCAATGCTTAGCGAAATTGTATTGGGTTACAGACGCTGAAGGAAAAAAACTTCAAGGGCGCTGGCCTTATTAAAAAATTAAATATTTGAATTCAGAGTAGCAGCAACTAAACGATGTTATTCACGGAATAAATATTATATTTTTTCACAAGAATTTAGTTTTTTGTTCTAAAGAAAGATTGAAAAACAATTAGAACAACCAAAACATACGAAAAAGTTATTTATTTATTTTGAGAGAAAAATTAGAGAATTGTTTTTAAATGACAAGTAGAAGGGCATAATATTATATATTATTAGAGAAGAAACAATGTTATATAAGGTTTTCAAATCTTCGGGATTAAAATGAAATGAGAGCTTCTGAACAAGGGCACCAATGGTACCCGAAACGTAGAGATACAAAGATTTTTTTTTTTCTTCTTGAAAAATTGCTCTGGCCATTGACGTGTAAACATCTCATTATAATATTATATAAAGTTTTCTGATATTAATTAATTGTTCTATTGAGAAAAAAATAATAGGACAAAATGCAAAAAAAAACTATGAGAAATTTCATTAGGTTATAAAACAAATTTTACATAACAACATAATTTGTTTTATAGAATAAAGTTTAACAAGTATATGTTTCAAGTTCCATTCAGTAAATTAATAATAGTCACTTCTTGCAGAATCCGAACAGGTCATGTTACACGTGATTCGAACTAACTCATCATATCCGAACTAACCATATTATGGCTTCTGGTATTTTATCCGCCTTAGCATGCATATTCATTTTGTTCCTGACCGGTTTCAGATATTCATCCATCGTCAGAGCAAATTCAACAAGCATGTGAAAGTGGCGAATATGTTGGGTGTTGTGGGTTTTCGTTTGGTTGCGGTTTAGTCTGCTTTTTTTCTTAATACTTTGTTGATAACCTAGCAGGGTATCCGTTTTTTGTGGCTATGATGTATATGGTGTTGAGTTGTTGTTTGTAGTTGGTCGCTGTGAGTGGTATAGATTCTAGCCTGTTAGTTAGGTGTCTGAGGGCTGCTAATTTGTGTTGAGAGGGATGATGGGAACTGTAGGTATTATGGTGGCGATAGAAGAGAATTTTCTGTAAATCCCGTAGTCTGTTTAATTATTTCTGGTATGTTTTATGTCTAGAAAGCTGAGAGTGACATCGGTCTCGTACTCATGTGTGAATTTTATATTAGGGTGGAGGTTGTTTAAATAGTTTAAGAGTGTACCTATGTCAATGTCATGTTCGAGTATAAATATTGAGTCATCTACGTAACGTGCATAAAATGTTATGTTGAAATGTTGTAACGTGCATAAAATGTTATGTTGAAATGTTCTAAGTGTTGCATGAAAATTTCTGATAGAATTGCAGATGTCCGGATGACCCATTCCTAATCCGTCTGTTTAACCACCGTCCGTCAACTACGAACCACAAAGTATAGAAAAAAAATGGTCCTGTTACACCAAAACAACTAAAGGAAGACGAATGGACATCTAGAAAAACAAAAAAATGTGGTGTGAAACTCACACAACTTTCTCTTACTCCAGTTTTCAAAATTGAAATTGACAAATTTTATAATTAGTGTACCACATATAATGAAATTCGTCGAAATCATCGCAAACTGAAAAAGTGTTCAGTAAAAGCGACTTCCAGTTTACTAATTTTCTTGGAAATCGGAATTTTGGCCATGTATTTATTTCTAATTAATTTTGTTTGGGTGGTAGAATTGTATAATCAACTGCGATAGCTCTTTAGAGAAAAATATAACCCCACCCCTCCCCCAAAAATCCCCTCAAATGACATTATCAGGAGAAATGTTTCAAATAAAAATTGTAGCTCCTTATATGTGTGGTTCACATACTTAGTTTAAAGAAAATCGTTGGAGCCGTTTAGGAATTTTAAAAAAATAACAGAACATTGAAAAATACTTTTCAGTAAAAACGCACTTCCGGTCATCTGATTTTCTTCAAACTCGGAATTTCGACAACATATTTACTCAAATAAATATTATTAGCTGCTAGAATTGTGTAATGAATTGAAATAGCACTTTAGAGGATAACCTAACCCCACTCCTCCCCCAAAACTGCCCTTAAATGAATTTTTCCAGAGAAATGTTTCAAATAAAAGTTGTAGCTCTTTGTATATGTACTTGATATAACAAATTTCAAGGAAAACGTCGGAGCTATTTTTGAGAAAATCACAAAAAAGAATAAAAACAACTAGTAAAGTGGTACTTTCGGCTGAGGATTTTGAGACGGATCCCATGGTGATACCAAACGGAATATGAAGTTTGAACTTTCTACGATTTTCTATTTTTGAGCTATGCTGTTCACACACATACACACAAAGCATTTTCTAAAAACCAATTTTTTTGACTCAGGAGACCTCAAAACGGATATTTCCGGTGAAAACACAATATCGAAAATTTGACACGATTACAATACTTCCTCTTACTAGGAGTAAGAGAAAGTTTAAAATATTAAAATACAAGACTAACCACAAAAACCTAATGAATGACCAAATAAACTATAACTCAGACACACTCTTTAAGGTCATTCCTCACACCTAACTGTATTACAAACATACCTCTAACTAGTATAAAAGACATATCTATGCATATATAGAAAACATGCATTTATAAAATATATGTTCACACATACACAAACAAACAAACAAAAAATGCATGATGCATGCGCCTCATGTTTGGCAGGATCTGGAATTTGTGGTTATGATATGTCCTCAATATTAGGTATATAGAGAATAGTGTGTTGAACGTCATTAGGTAATATGAAAAATGTACTTTCAATTTTAATATGTACTATCTTATTAACTAATTATTTTATTATAAAAAGAAGTTTATCTAAATCATTTTATATCTGTTTGAACGTTGTCACTTGTAACTGGCTAGATAGTGTGCAAGCAAAACAAAATTTATCCAGTCCTTAAAATTTAAGTAAAAACTTTTTTTAATTATTAGAGATTAAATCATCTTTATTTCGTGGAATAATATTCACATTATTAAATGCTATAAAAAAAAAGAAGCTATATACCTATAGTTCATAGGCTTTTTGGAAATTATTATTAATAATATACAACTTTTTCAAATTTTGCAGGTATTTGTTAAAATTTGGAAAGATGAAGGACCGCATGCGTTCTATAAAGGTTATATACCGACGATATTAGGTGTTATTCCATATGCAGGTGTTAGTTTCTACACGTATGGCACTCTGCAGAACTGGACTATATGTAAGATAGGGTTTTTACTTATTTTTTTTTACTTATTTTGAGAAAGTCTAAGTTCAAGTTAATTTATGAATAAATTGATGAAAAAAAATGAATTCGGTATTATCTGTCATCATATACTAAACGATAAAGTAGCATTACTATATTCTTAGAATTGACATCTGAAACTAATTTTTACAATTTTTTTTTTATTTTAATCCTCAGCGAGTCTGGGCGACTGTTGGCCTACAAAACCAACTTATTCTAAATCTTCGTCCTATAAAATCTTAGCTTTTATGAAATTAACTAGCATCAGTTTTTTATAGCGATTGAATTTCCAGATATTTCTCAAACTCTGTGTTCCACCCGACGTGATTGTCTATAAATTTTTTCTTATTTTTCCTATTAGGGACCAAGTTTTTGCATTGTAGAGATCTAACGAAAGACTGAATAACCTGTAGTTTTTCTGAACGAAAGTGAGTGAACATCTTTAGATTTACAAAATAAGGCCCTTTTTCCAGCTGAATTTCATTTTTATTTCGAGAAAGGAAATATCTTTTAATTTCTAAAGGAAAAACCCTTAAAAGTCAGCAAAATGTGACATTGGTTACAATTTTGAATTCAAGTTCACTCAGGGAGATAACCTATGCGGATATATTAACGGCCACATTTTCATCTATTTTATTACATCTGTATCAATCATTTAAAACTAGACCCATTTTAGTTTCTTTTTTTTTTTAACTATGATTTCAAGAACCTGCTTCATGGCGCCTGTGTCCGACCAAAGTGAGGTTATATTTTAATATTGTCTGATTTAATATATGTTCTAGTATTTGTATAACTTTAAACTTGTTGGAATTTTCTGTTTTTATTTACAGATATCTTGGTTGCGAAGCTATATTAGTTTGTGAGTTTGAATAGTTTTAAATGATTATACTCGCCAGGTAGTCATAAAATATTTTCGGTTATCTTAATTCTGCATTTCCAAAATATGCGAAAACCACCTTAAAATAAAACTTTTCCGTTTCTTTCATGAATCGTAAGCCTTGAACGTACGAATAGTAAGTCGTGAACTCCTTACTATGATTGCACGCTAGAAATTAAAGCTAATATTGAGTTTTTTCTTATTAGCCCAGGAGGATAAGCGTGTATTTTAAACAAATACATATATAATATTGTGTTCGTCCCTAAGCGTCCCTCTTGAAATTGCTTGTTTAACTTATTTAAATAATTAAAATCTTTAATCTTACTTAATTCGGCACTATGCAAAAAATCCTGTTAAAAGATATTTCTTTTCTTCTGAACAATGGGGAACTCCCGTTAGATCCCAGTGAATTTGCCAAGATAGAAAAAAATGGACATAAGACTCACCTAAGGGAACAAGACCAGCAGGATCTTCCCCTTGATTGTATAAACAGCACTCTTCAAAATAGTACTCGACATCCTTTGTCATTCTAAGCCAGTAGAATATCTAGTATTATCTGTCTAATGTATGCTCTGCTCCAGAATTACCTGAAGGGGGATGTTTAGGTGTTGTATCCTTATCTTGACAACATAGAAGGCACAATAGATAGAAGTTCAAAGCACCTTTTTCCTGAAAAAAAAAAAAAAATGAGTGAGTAATAATTTTCTTTTGAATTGTTTACTCGCTTGTAAAAACGTTTGTTTGTCACAGGAATTTATAAATAAATATATTAAAGACTTTAAGCAATAAAATAGTCCTTATTACTTAAAAACTCTTTAATAATAATTATACTCATCATTATCCGAACTCCTACTATTAGCCTTGTTTTCCTATCTTGACCATTTTAACCGACCTTTAGCTAAACAAAATTATACCACTGAATTAATGCAGTTTTACTAGTGAAACAAAAGTCTTTGGCAAAAATCTGCAACAGATTTAATTTTTTAAGTCTTTTTAGAGAGCGCTCTCCGCTAAGAATTGCTGTCTGCTCAACTATAAGAAAATTTATTTTATTCACCAAAAAAAGATTTTATTCACCCCCAAAAAAATCTTTAAAAATCTCTCTCGAAAAAAATGTCTGCGCCCATCACTGATAAAAATACGAATAGGACCTGCCTTGCAATTATTTGTGGTTTAGCTTATCCACATTATCAAACTTTATAAGTCCCCATCATATCAACCTGCAATTTTTTTAAAATAGGAAACAGTACTCAGAAGGAAGCCTCAAATAGATTGCAATGCATTTGGATTTATAGCCAGCCCCCTTAAACTGTTTCATCAGACAGAAAACAAAGCAAACAAAAAAAATGATGAGGTCAAATAAAATAGACAAACCAATAGATACGTCAAGAAATTCGGTTTTATCTGTATTGTACGAAATTTTAAGAATTCTATAAAAATATTTAGAATTTTGATAATGTATATTGTTTTTTCGGTTAAAAAAATCATTCTGAGAGTGAAAGTAGAAGAAGGAACTGTGTAAGTTTTGAATTTATTGCAGTTGTTGGAAATGTTGCATACGCAAAGCTGGTTAGTATGGATCTTGCCAGAATGTACGGATATATGGTGCTGGCCTACACATGATTGTAGAAAGTTTATATATATAGATATAGGATTCTGTCTGTAGGCAACTTTCGGAAATGCGAATACGAATAGTTTATATTCTGTTGAAGTAAGGAAATATAAAGTGGAACTTACTTATGAGAGATGACTTAAGAAGACTGTACATTTTAGGCTACATGAAAGAAGAGAGTATCGTTGATGTTGGTTGATAAGAGAGGTTTTACGAAGAAAACTATAGGATAGGATTTTGTTGCTGGAGTTATGATTCTATAAGATTTGTCTCTACCCCCTAAAAAAGGTCTTTCTTTGGAAGTGAGGATATAAAAAAACAAGATAAAAATGTACATATATTTTCTACAAAAACAGACTGAATGAGAGACTACATTTTCTATGCAAGAGAGATCGCCGTTTTGATTCCAAAACTAAATCTACTTTTTTTTTTATCAGTTCCCATTGTTAATGAAAGTTTCATTATTTTATTTTTACAAAAAGTATTAATCATATATTTACAGATCAGTTTGGCAGCACAAACGCATTTTCAAATTTAATGTGTGGTGCGATTGCTGGTATGCTAGGACAATCTAGTTCATATCCACTTGATATTGTTAGAAGAAGAATGCAGACTTCTGCTGTCACTGGTCGTGTTTACGATTCTATTGTTGGTACTCTAGTCAAAGTATATAGGTACGTTATATTTTAATGCATTTTATTATTTAAGGATATAAATATTTGATTTATTTGTTTATTTTAAAGATATAGCTGATTAGTTCGATTTATTACATTTATTTATTGTTTCCTAGGGAAGAAGGTCTCGTGCAAGGTATTTATAAAGGATTAAGCATGAATTGGGTGAAAGGTCCAATCGCTGTTGGTATTAGTTTTGCGACATATGATCATATAAGGGATTATCTAAGATCCCTTCTATGACAATCATATGTTGATTATGTCGTTATTATAGGATTAGTAAACATAGCTCGTCCGTCCTGATTTCAATTGTTGTTATTATTATTTAATTAGTCATAGTTATTATACGATTTTTTTTTTTTTTTACTTTTCTGTTGTAAAATATCATATAATTTATTTTTATAAGTTCTATTTATATTTGTGCCAAAGTTTTTCTACATTTTTATTTTCTTAAAAAAAAGTAGATGTACATGCTTGCTAGTAATTGTGGCGATATGAAATTATATTAATACGTTCATTATGTTACAGCCTATGCAGTTTAGCAGTACCTATATCTCTCTCTATAATATCCAATATCGACCTTTACTGATCAAATAGAACACCATATAATTTCTTAAATTCGATTTTAGCTGAGCTTAGTTATGCATGTCATTAATTGTACCTATATATCATTCATACAGCCCCAATGTACTCACTATACATTGGTATTGCTGAATTCCCATTTGCTTGGAGAGTAGGGGATTTCAATAATTCGCCATTATTTAAGATGAAGAGAATTTAATTTAATTTATCTGCAATGCATAGCGACCTTTAGTATATATATTTTTTAAGGTTGTATTATTGTGTTCCTCCAAAAAAATAAGCCAATTAGGAATCAAAATGATCTTATTTCTTTTCTTTTACAATCACTGTTCTTAAAATAATGTACCTACGAGAACTATTTCCTTACAGACCTTAATTAGGGAACACAAATTTATAACTTAGGGGGCCCATCCAAAGATAAGGGTGATATGAGTCGTATATGACTCGTAATAATAGGAAAGTCTGTTATCGTAGATGTATTTATATATATATAGCTCGCATTGGCCCTCTTTCAAAAATATTTAACATAATGAACGTATTAATTAATGTGACGTTAGTCTGAAATTCAGTATGAATATCTGTAGAAATCAACCACAAAGTCATTGTGTTATTTTTAAATCTCTCCTCAACCACAAAAACGAAACAAAAGGGATAAATATTTCCTTCATTATTTTAATATATTATTTTATACAGATTTTTTTTAAACAAATTATAAAAACAGACTGTAATCAAAGTGCTTCCTTAATAATACTTCTAGTAAAAATAGAAAGAAAAAACAAAATCTGCCTTAAGAAGAAACTAATGCACTAAATGTTTTATATTTGATGTAAATATTAACAAAGGTGTATATTTATATATATATAAAGAAAAAGATAACTAAGCGAAATCTACCAGCATTATATTTTTCGAGTCTCTTTTAAAGTCTGTTAATTTTTTAAATCTAAAATAAAAAAATAGAATTAATTTATTTGTATATAAAAGAACAAAAATGAATGAAATGATTTTGTTATAATGTTGTAGAAAATTAATATGTACATTATGTATATTTTAAAAATAATTTTTAGATGATTAGCATGAACAAAAAAGTGAAAAATTGTTTTGTATGTGATATGCTTTACGGTCGAATAAAACGAATCGAAAGAACTACGCAATACTCAATATTTTTGTTTATTATTGCGATTTTATTTTTAATTTTGTTTCTTATTCTTAACAGCATATAAGTATTCTTCTACAACATGTTTTACAAGCAGTTAACTGTCTCTATAAGCGTTTCAGAGTTCGTAACTTTATTGATGAAATCTAACAACAAAATATTAATATCATTTATGATGCCGCATGGCTCACAATCCTATCCCGCTTAAAACCTTTCTGTGCTATCGGCCTTCGGTTTTCAAGTTCTCTTGAACTAATAATTACAAAACATTGAACTGTAGAGGCTCCTAAGTAGCGAAAGAAAAAGATAAAAGCAGCACTGCCTGGACTTCAATCCAAGACTTCCATGTTATACTAGGACCTCAGCCAGTTCAGCGCGCTATACTCAATAAGTTAGATAGTTACAAGACGATAAAATTTTAGTATCTATGTGCAAGAGATATATAGGAATGTAATTAGTTGGGCAAAACAAGAATGCCTGTGTGGATAACTACGCAAGTGTTTGAGATGAGAGTGTTCCGTAGTTGCTGTGTGTGAGGCTGGGAATGCATGAAGAAATGCCATGGGATGTGGGCATTTCGCTAAACCCAAATATTTGCAACAGATCACTTATATATGCACGTCCCATATACAGAGTGTGTTAGTTTGAAGGGTTTCAGTATAATTGTTGAATACATATATTGCTTGACAGCCGCAGTGACGTAAGACACCTAAATAATTAGCTAGGGGATATTTTCAGCGATAGCGAAGCATCTTTGGGAAGAAATTCACCACTAAAAGCTATCTATGAGATTTTAAGACAATAATGAGAGTATTCTACAACCTCGGATAGAAAAAGCACAAAGAGAAAACCCGTTCTACGATGATTAAGAAAAAATAATTTATAATAAAGGTCCTAAACAATGACTTGGAAGTTATCGAAATGAGTTTATTTCAGGAATGCCATCTTAATGATGTTGCTATTTGTGTAACTTGTTCATTTCAAATTTTAATATATCAGAAAGATATGAAATGTAATATAATATAAATGAACTAACAATTATTTTTCCTTTTCGAATGACTGAAAATTTGGAATAAATATTTAGAAAGTGTGGTGTGAAACACACACACAACTTTCTCTTACTGCAGTTTACAACATTGGAATTGGCAATTATTTTTCAAACTTATAATTTTTATTTAATGTTTGTCTTCTGTTTTGTATCAATGAGAGAATCTGAACTTAATAAAATGACTTTTTTGAGGAAAGCCAAACTTCATCCCACCCTCGAAACTTTTTTAAATGAATGTCTCGAAACAAAGTTTTAAATAAAACTGATAGACCTTTATATTCACAGAAAGTGTACCAAAATGAAATTCGGTAGAGTAACCCATGAAAGTTGAAAAATACTTCCGGTTAACCAATTTTCTACTCACTCGAAATATTGGCAACAGATTTAATTCTACTTAATGTTATTTAGATGGCACAATTATATAATCAATTGAAATAGCACGTCAGAGAAAACATAACCCACCCCTTCCACAAAAGCCCCATAAATGATTTCATCCAGAGAAATGTTTCAAATAAAAGTTGTACCCCACTATAATTAGTTTAAAGAAAATCTCTGGAGCCGTTTTTGGGAAAATAGCAGAAAACTGAAAAATACTTTTCAGAAAAAAAGCACTTTAGGTCATCCGATTTTCTTCAAATTCTGAATTTCGACAACATATTTAATTCTAATTAATATTATTGAGAGATAAATCTGTGTAATAAAATTAAATAACTTTTTAGAAGAAAACCTAACCCAATCCGTCCCCTAAAATGAATTTTTCCTGAGAAATGTTTCAAATAAAAGTAGTTGCTATTTATATGTGTAGTTTGTTATATAAAGTTTAGAGAAAATCTTTGGAGCCATTTTCGAGAAAATTGCAAAAAAAGTGAAAAAAAAAAAAAGCATTCCGTAAACTGGTACTTTCGGTTGAGGAATTTTGACATGTAACTTTCTGTCGGATTCCATAATGATACCTAAACAAAACATCAAGTTTGAACTTTCTGCGACTTTTCGTTTTTTAAGCTATGCTTCAAATACACACACCCTATTTTTTAAAAACCACTTTTCTTTGGACTTGTTGGATCTCAAGGCGCGTATTTCCGGTGAAAACTCGATATCGAAAATTTGACACAATTACAGTACATATTATATTTTACATTAAGATTACAATTTATACGATTACACGGCAATATAGTCCGTGAGCAAAAAAAAGCGGCTTGTGGAAAATGTGTATGTGCATGTGCACGCTTGTGTGTATAAGATGTGAAGAGCATTAATCAATACAAGAAAAATCACATCACAGGAAGTTTGAACTTGATATTCAATTCGGAAGGGATGCGACAGAATGATTTCGGACAAAATCTTTCAACCAGCGATATCATCACTTTATTGAATGGTTTTCCTTTTTTTTCACGATTTTCTCGAAAACGCTCCCTTCATTAAATTTTTTTTGTATCCTGCAATATTGATTTTGTTTTTTACGTTTGTTTAATTTTTGTAAATTTGTTTGTAAGTATTATTTGTATCACTTTCTGCTAACAATAAAGGCTGCTGCTGCTAATAATAATAATAATAATGTATCTTGTACATAATGTAGAAAACCTTTCTTTAGGAAAAACATGATTTTAAAAGCTTCTAAGGGAAGGGTGGGATAAGGTTTGCCTCTTAAATGGAATTACAATACACCATATTTTCTTGCATACGAGAACCCTTTTTTTTCATACGTTTCTAATGTAAAAATATGTTAGGAGGGCCGTCTTATATGCGAATATACAAATGAGAAAATATGACATGAAACGAACAACAAAGATGAAAATATTAGATGCAACTATCTTTATTATTAATAAAGAAATTTTTCCAAACTGCTATTATAATCTTTAATTTTTACTTTTTTACATCAAGGGCTGCTGCATTATCTGATCAACTCCATTCTTATTGAGCACGCTGGAAAGAGATAAAAGTAAATATTTAATTGTTGTGGTTGGTTCCGCAGAGCTGGAAAGCGTCAGAGACATTTTCCATAATAGCCTGCTTCTTTTTGTGGTCATCGACGGGTTTCAGGCGTTAGCCCATCATCAGGATGTTTTTGTCAAACAGTGTCATAACATAGACTTGCACAGAGCAAATACAGTTGACATACATGAGTGTATATGTGTCTGTGTTATTACACTGTTTGACAAAAACATCCTGATGATGGGCTAAGTCCCGAAACCGGTGATGACCACAAAAAGAAGCAGGGTATTAAGGAAAATATCTCTGAAAATATTTAATAATAGAAATAAAGAATAATCCGCAAGTAATTAGTATTACAACATTTGGAAAAATTATTTTTGATAAATGACATAATTTACAGTATACATTTATTATATTGTTTGAAAAGACAGGTATAAAATGGGTAATTTTATTTTTTTTAAATTTTGTTCTTAAAATAAAGGAAGGAAGGTCTTATTTGAGATGAGGTCCAGTAATAACAGTAATATGATTCTAACCAGTATAATAACGTTAAGGAAAGTCAAATAGTTGGTAAAAAATTCAGAGTCTGAGGAAAATTGGTTGACCAGAAAGTGTGACATCATGGAATATTTTTGTAATTTTTTGGGAAAATTTTCACGTGTTTCACTAGACATTGTACTTGGTATATTAATTACTCAAATATAGACCTAACTTGTCTAATCATTGGCTGACATTTTTTCTTAGAAAATTGATGTTAGAACTTCTAAGAGGACTAAAACGTCTCGTTTTCTTTTTCAATTTATTATAGTGTAGGTTTCATGATTTATGTAATATAAAGGCAACCAAGGACTACAACTTCGAAATAAAAAATATAATTTTAGAACTATGACTTTGCAGATAATGGAAGTGTCGTATGAGTTTTTCACAAGAATTTTTCACAAAATAAAATTATATTTTATATATTATATATGACAATCTATATATATAAAAATGAATGTCCGTTGTACATAATGCCAAATCTCGAGAATTAATGACTCAAATGTTGTCAAATTTATATATGTTGTTGGGGCTTAGGTATAGGTTGTTTTTAGTACACAAAATTTTCGATAGGTGGTTTTCAGAAGATACGAAAAATCAGTTTTTTCGCATATACAGTGCACGTCCGTCAATCAGTAAGACAGTCCGCTTCATAGAGTTCTGAACTTTGTTTTCAATAATTTTAACTACATGTTTCCCATCAAATCCAACAGAATTATGGGAAAAATATAAAGACTTTATGTGCGATGATATTCTTCTGAGATTACATATAAGAACGAATAAGCACGAAATGCCATTCTCACCGGAAATATATAATGAAGCTTTAATTTTAATAGAAGACAAGTCTTTGTTCATCGCCAATAAACCCCTAGTGCAGTTAGGTATGATAGCACCTACCGATCAGCAATTGACATTATTTGTCGTGATTTGCAACGAGAAAAAAATTTTGATGTCAATGAATTGAATGTTTGTCTACAAATGAATATTCCGAAAATGACATCACATCAGAGAGATATTTACAATACTATTACAGCAGCTGTTCACAATGAAAGAGGCGGATATTTCCAGGTGGAACCGAAAACTTTTCTTTTTCGTTTATATTAGGATACGTCGGATCACAAAAAGATATTGCTTTGGCTCTTGCTTCTTCTGGAATCGCAGCTACTTTATTGGATGGTGGAAGACCAGCTCATTCTGCTTTAAAATTACCATCGAATATCCAATTCAATGAAACACCAACATGTAATATTCCACGTTCGACACCTGCTGACGAACTCAAGGCCTGCCTAAAAGCATCTCATTTATGGGCACACGTCACCAAACTAAGTTTAACTATTAATGCGTGTACATCTACAAAATGATACTTCAGCAGCGCGTTTCGCTCAAGAGCTATTAGATGTTGGAGAGGAAAAAATCAGTCGATGAAACCACAAAATGTATTACATTTTACTATACTTGCCGTGAAAAAAATAATGAATAATGTTTTAGAAGCAACCATTTTAATTGGCAAATTCAAAGGTGAAAACGTTCTACTGCCCCGCATCACCATGATACCTACAAAAACACCTTTCGAGTTTAAACGATTGCAGTTTCCGGTGCGGCTCGCTTTTGCCGTGACCATCAACAAAGCACACGGACAATCACTTATCAAGTAACCAATCAATCAAGTAGGCGGATTAAATTTGGAAAACCCATGTTTTTCCATGGTCAATTGTATGTAGCTTGCACGCGAGTAGGCAAACCTTCCGAATTGTATAAATATACCCCACAAGGCAGAACAATAAATATTGTGTATCAAAAGCATTGCAATAAGAAAAGTAATTTTTTCATTCGAAAAGCATTACAATCAAAATATTATTTTTAACAAAATATATGCATTTTTTCTGTAAATTGTATTTCATTAAAATTTTTTTCCAATTCACTCTTATTATTTTTCATTTCAATAAATATTTTCTAATAAAATAAATTAACTTTTTTACTTTCAAATGTATATTAGGGGCCAGCAAAGCGGACCGGGTACAGATATATATATATAAAATATATGATGCTGCATTATCTGATCAACTCCGTTCTTATTGAGCACGCTGGAAACAGATAAAAGTAAATATTTAATTGTTGTGGTTGGTTCCGCAGAGCTGGAAAGCGTCAGAGACATTTCCCGTAATAGGCTGCTTCTTTTTGTAGTCATCGACCGGTTTCAGGCGTTAGCCCATCATCAGGATGTTTTTGTCAAACAGTGTAATAACATAGACTTGCTCAGAGCAAATACAGTTGATATACATGAGTGTATATGTGTCTATGTTATTACACTGTTTGACAAAAACAGTGTAATAACATAGACATATATATAAATAAGTACATATATAAATATATGTATATATAAACAAAAAACTTACATATTTATACTTATATGAAGCTCCGTTTCAACTCACCTGGTCAAAACCTTGTTTTGTGATTATCTATCAGTTTCGGATTACGCCCATCATCAAGATTGTTTTTATGTGATAGTATTTAGAAAAGGCATCGCTGATTGCAAAGTCTTAATGTAAATTTAGTGATATATGCCACTAGCTGACTGTCAGAGTAGTACTAGTTCCTTTCCTAGATTTATAAACAAACAAATTTATCATACATTTAATTGCCCTGATCAATGACACGTTTATATGCTGAATATTTAAGTCTAATTGGTAATTAAGTTGATCATTACATCATAGTGAAGTTGTAGAAAAATAGATTATTGATGTGTTTTGATTGCTGAATGTTGTTTCCCTTCACTTGAATAAAAATTCGAGAAAAAAAAAACAATCTTTAGAAAAGACTTTTTTAGAAAAATTTTTTATAGTATTAATTTCAGTACTTTAAAAATAGGACAACAGATTTTACTACCAAGTAATAAAATAGAGATTAAATTTTTTTTTATTATCAAATTTATTATTTGATTTTATTGTTGAAAGGCTATTGTTTTCTTTTTAGCAAAAGGAGAATTTTTTATTTACCAATTTTAATTATGTATTTTCTTGTTATTTATGGATTTTACTTTGAAACCTTGAAATTTATTTCTGTTAATCGAACAGGAATTTCCTTCATGCTCAGATCATATACGTTATTGCGGTAAGTTAAACTTTTTAATGATTCCAAATTTGTAATGTATTATGAACTAACTGATATTTATTACTAGAGAACAAGGAAATAAAACTTAAAAAAGTACCTTATTTTTAGAAAAAAAAAAAAATGAATGGCTTTTTTATTCATCTATTGTACAATGAGCCATTTAATTTGAAGTGTCTTCAGTCATTGTTGAAAACAAAAGTCAATGTACAGTTATAAAAAGTACGTATTTTTTTTTATCCTTAACATTTTCACTTCTAATCTAAATATGAGGATCCTCAGCCCAAATGTACAAGCACTTAGGCCATTTGGGCACATTATCCCGTGTTTACTCTTACATCATAAGATGTCAGAGCCCTTTTCTGTCCTTGCGAAAAGATGGAATAACCTGCATAGTAAGAAGAGTGAGGAATTATATTTAACAAATCCACAAGATTGAACGCGGAAGACCGCTGGGTGAAATTTTGATAGTTTCTATCTGTGTGTGTGAGTGTGTCTCTCTCTCTCTGATAAGGTGATGATGAGACATGTCATTTCCAGGGTACCTGTTCAACAAAGGATACAGATGTGATAATTTGTGGATATTTATCTGATGCGGACTAGCGACATTCATACAAATATACATTTCGGCAGTATAACCCGTCCCAAGCCTTGGCCTCCTCTAAGAAATGCTTCCATCAGTCCCTGTGGTCCTTCTCCGCCAAGTCTGGCTCTCTTGCAGTCTCAGCATCTTTATTAGGTCTTCCTTGCCTCCACACGCCTATTGGCTTAAATCGCAATATTCTCTTTAGCATCTGATTCTCACTCATCCTCGCGACACACTCCTGAATACGAAAGAAATGTTTTTAACCAATGTTTGTGTATGTGTGAACAAAACGCCTCAAAAACGAAAGATCGCAGGAAGTACAAACATGATATTTTGGTTAAGATCAAAGTTCTACCACTTTGAAGATTTCAATAGAAAATCGCCAATCCAATTGCGACTTTGCTGATATTTATTTATTTTTCACCTTTTTCTCGAAATCTTTGAGTCAGGTTAATCTTTAAAATGCTAATAATTTTGTTGGAGACTAAAGGTGGCGTGATATTACAGTTGTCATATTTAGGTAGACTTAAAACCAACAAATTTTATTACTTATGACTTAAAACTTCCGCACTATATTTATCTTCAGAGCCATCTACACCGCTTAGGCATCGGTAGCCTTACCACTAAACTCTATAAGCCCATCAGCATGGAATGCTCAGCATCTTTACATCAGAACTGTTAATATCAGGGATTGAAATCAATAATTATTTATATTTTATAAAATATAAATAGTTTGGTCCAATCGAACATGTATTTTGTAAAATATCACGATTTAAATTTTTATTTTTTGTCTTTAGAAATCATTTTTTGATTTATATTAAGATTGGACTTTTATTTTCTAGTTATTATTATTATTATAATTACAAATGAGCAAGCGGCAAAGCCAGTAATAGCTCGCAGGATAGTACAAAATAGCTTGGTTACAAGAGGTTAACGAAATTAAAAAGTAGTAAAATAAAGAAAAAATAATGCATGTACTTCACAAAATTAGACAAATAGGAACTTCTTAAATATTGCACTAAACCATATTTATATAAGAATAATAACCCACAATAAATAAAATAAGTTAACGATATTCATACAACTTTGTGAAAAATGTCATATTTGTTTTTAAAAGAGTTCTTAGATGAAGCGTTGACAACATTAGATGGCAAGCCATTCCATGGGGAGACAGAGCGAACTGTGAAGAAGTTGTGTCTTATGTCCAGCCTGGTGTGAGAGCATTCTAGAGTAATGTGATGGCCCCGTAAATAGTCCAAATTTCTGCGAGTGAAGAGAGAGGACATATCGCATGTGTAATAACCAGTTAAGATCTTGAACACCTCGATCATATCCCCTCTAGTTCTTCTGATGTCAAGATCAGGTAAATTAAGCGCCTTCAGTCTCTCAGTATAAGGTATCATTTTCAAAGATGAGACACTTTAGACATTTTTCTTTGAATGTTTCTAAGAGATTAAAAATCAATAAGTTAAAATATCAAAGATCACACCATGATGATTATTTTGAGACAAAATAAATTCTATCATAAATAACAGTTTTTCCATGAGCGCATAGTTTTCTCTCAGAAATAAAACTCAATTTCATTTATTGACAAAGAAATGCAATTATTGACTGTCGAAGTGACATAATATCTTTTACATGCTGAGTCAAATGAGATAAACATGCTAAGATTTTCCAGTTGATACGTTTTTGCCTAATTTTACACTGAAAACAATTAAAAAAAGTGAAAAATGGAAAATTTAGATGAACAAATTCATATATCCGCACCAATTTTTATATTTTTAAAATTTATTGAACATGTAGCATTGAACAAAACATTTGTTTTTCTGGTGTGGATAAATTCAAATTACAAAATTTTAATGAATTTACAAAATCAAATTTCCAAGTTTTCTTCCTTACTGGGCAAAAAATTAAATAATAACCTTTCGTTTCTCTAAAAATGAAATACCTATTATTGAAAAATACATAATTCATTAACTAAATAAAATAAACTTAAGAAGAATTTATTTCAAAACAGTAACCTGCTCTAAATGTTTAGACAATACTCTGTGCCGGCAATCTGAATTTTATTGAATATGAATTTATCTACTGTTTATTTACAATCGCGTATTAGCAAAAGTCCAATAGTAAAACATACCGATTATCAGGCACGTTTTTATATTTTGACAGAAATAATAAAAATCTTAGGAAAACTAGCTAAACACAAATCTCTTAAAGGGTAATAATTAATTTTCGTTGAAATAAAAAAAATTTTAATGATTACTTTTTAGTTTTATATAAATATATAGAATTTTTAAAAATATCGATCCAAATAACTCTCATTCATCAACTCATAAAGTTCAAAATTTTTCGCAAAATTTAACTTAAAATTACTGAGTAGTTAAAGTGGGCTTACTAATACGAATTAATTTTTAGTATTAAAAATAACTCTTATATACAAACCCTGGTTAATATAAATTGTTAATCCTCCAAAGATATATAAAACTAAACTACAAATAAGTGAATTGTTTTTTTATGGAGTGTTACCACTGGGTGGTTTCTTCAGTCTTTTATGTTTATATTTCTTTCGCGCTACAGAATTATTTGGAGCAATGTTGCCTTGTAATATGAAGGGAAAAAAATTGTAGCGCCAATTACAATTATTAAAATTATCCTATATATCGCCAATAATTATTAAAAATATTATAATTATTATATTACATTGTAATTATTAAAGTCATTAAAAATATTGAAGTATTTGAATTAAATATTTTTTAAGTATTATAAATGATTAATTCAATATTTCCAGTTTATTGTAATTACTGTCTAATAATTTTGCCGGAGACTAAAAGAGTCGCTACATATTAGAGACCTTGAAAACCAACAGAAAAATCTCTGGACAAAATCAACGTTAAGTTTGACGCATTTGACTATTAATTTTGGAAAATACTCAAGTTAGTTTGTTATAATCAAATATGCCTGCCTAGCAACGCGGAGATCCAGGATTCGAATCCAGCCGTGCTACCCTTAGATTCTCTCTTCTTAGGAGCCTCTACAGCTCACTGTCCGGTGATGGACAGTGTTGTCCGTAACGAGGGAACACTGTCCGAAGGCCGGCAGTGCACTGAGAAGGCTCCGGGCATAAATGCCCACAGATGTTGAGACGCCTTAAATAAATTTAAAAAAAAAAAGGAAAAAAAATATGCCTGTGTGAAAAATTATTTATGTTTAGAATTATATAACAAATAATCTGAATAAGAAAAATAATTGAATTTTCTCCTTAACCAGCAAAAATATGCTTAATTACCATAAAATAATAAAAAACAAAAGTGATTCAAGTTACACTCAAAATAAACGGTTCAAAAAATGTTATTTTAAAAGATATCAAACTGGTATTCATTTAAAAAAGACGTTAAACAAGTTCGTTTTAAATTTGTTTCTTAAAAAAAAAACAGTATAAGGCAATGGAAAAATTCTTGTTTGAACTTTTATGTGAATGGAAGTGGGGCAAATAGAAGTTTTTATAATGCCAGTCGTAAACAAAATGGATAGTGAGAAGGAGGTTTATAATTTACTTCATAAAGTACTTTGTATACTGAAAGAAGAAGATGCTTTACAAACTGAAGAAACAACTCCTGTTATATTATTTGAAGAACCAGAGAAATTAAAGGTAAACACCAACATTTGTAAACAATAGAAAATTATGTCCAACTTTCGAATAATTTGTAATTTTGAAAATATGGAGCGCTTATTTTAGAGAATAGTTTAGTATCAGATGAAAATTAGAGCTAAGAAATATTAATAATGCACTTATTAATAATTTTCTTTATTTACTATTTTTTAATTAGCCGCATAAATCTTAATGCTATTAAATAAATAAATTTGACCGAATATAAGCTCGGAAATAAATACTCTTTTTCTATATATATCTCAAATAATATGTATAAATTAATAAATATTGAAGTAAAAAAATAAATTAAATTTTTTAATTGAAAACATACTTTGAATAGCTATTACTTTCAATATCTTCCGCATCTTATGCAATTACTGTGTATATTATAACAGGGGCTTAAACGTGTCCTTGCGCAATTTATCGGCAACTATAAATATATATAAACTTGAATCTCTTATAGTTAACCAAAAAATTAAATTATATTTATTTTATTTTAAATCAAGACGAAAACAAAGAAAATTCCGTTTTTGTCTTATATTCTATTTTTCCTATTGCATTCTTCATAACATAAATTAATAATTCCTTATTTTTAGAAATTTGTTTCAAAAGTAAATAACTATTTACAGCCTACAGAGATGAATTTTAGTGATTTCTATTTTTTATTTTCTCTTGCCGGTAAGAAGAAATGATTGAAATATTATGTAATGGCTTTGCAACAGTCATGAAAATGTCTGTCAAAATTCGTCAACCGGATGTATCAGACTTTATGAAGTTTTCCCCCCATTTTTTTGCGATTTTTTACGAAAAACAGTTTCTTATGACTTTCTTTAAACTTCACAAACTACATAATATAAATATATAGGTCTATCACTTTTACTTAAGACAAATTTTTCCAGGAAAATGAGAATAAAATAAGCATTGATTGTTTTTTTAAATATTAGATATGATTAAGCTTAATTATTTGAACACAAAGTACCATGCAGAGAGTAATGGATTAGCCACTTCTATGCGTATCCTAGCGTAACAACATGAATAAAGTACACTGACATCCTACTCCATACAGTAAACAAAGCGTCCTCCGTCAACTATACAGTGTGTAAAATTGAATGTATGCTGAACTAGAGTTTGCTCTATACGTTAAATCCAAGAACAAGATGCTTTGATCATATGTACATTATATTGTGTGAATGTTGAGGTTTTGTAAGTTTTGTTAGGCTGGGACCCCATCCAGGGTTGCTAAAATCTAATCCGCTTCTAGAAGTGGCTAGTCCATTTTACCCTTAGGGAAATAATCATGGAGTAATTAACAATAACATCTTGTAATAATCTTCCTATTTTGTAGGAAATTCTTAGTATATCATTAAATGAAAGATGTGAACAGAATGAACTATGGGAAATTTGTAAGAAAGTTATAAAATACAGTGTTAAAACTGGGCATAAATATTTCTTAAATCAACTGTACGGAGGAGTAGATATGTATGGCCTAGCAGGTGCTTTTATAACAGAAGCGTTAAATACAAATCAGTAAGTTATGTAATAAGGATCAAGAAATTAAATAAATAATTAATTTAAATTATTCTCTTTACTTTAATGAATATATTAAACTTTAAAACACAAAATCTTCTATTTATCTTTAATAAATATATATTTTATTATATTAGGTACACATATGAAGTTGCTCCAGTTTTCACAGTCTGTGAAATTGAAGTCATTAATAAATTTTTGTCACTGGTTGGTTTCACTGATGGAGATGGATTATTTTGTCCAGGTAACTTAGCATTGTGTTTTAATTTTAGATATTATACCTTATTCTTTGTCCGTTTATTCCTTAAAAAACACAACTGCAATTTCAATATAGAATTCAAAAGAAGTTTCATGTCAACGCTAATTTCATTCTTAGAGTCTGAACATTGCAATATAGTTAGTGGAGAAAAAAAATGTGCAGATGAAATATGAGAGGGCTTATACTAGTGTTTGCCAAATTCAAGTAATCTTAATTAACTATGCGCTCACACTAAAATAGTGTGGGCGTATCGAGAGTGTCAATGACTGTGTCGTTCTCAGGTTCGCCAAAATGCCGGAAAAAATGACATTTCTTCCTATAGGTTATTAGGATTAGATTAAGAATAGGTCTAAGTAATGGGTCCCTAGACTCAGCATTGAGACCTACGGAGGCATCTCCTCTTATAAGAGCACCCAATCCAATCTCACAGTTCTGATTAGGCGGATCAAGATACGCAGCGGTTTCTTCATGAACGAAGAACACTCAGTGCCCCTTGAACAGATCAACCACAATTCTTATGGTCCTAAAAAGTCCCACGTGGAGGCTAGCTAAGAAAGCCTTCTAAAGAGTCTCGGTGAACTAATCTACTAAAAGTTCTGAGATCCAAATTCTTCCAAATCCAAAAGGTTTCCCAAATTTTACCAGAACACTTAATCAGGCCAGAGGAAATGTCATAAAAAAATTTAGGGCCAACTGTCCATTTGTCTCCTCTTCGTTCTCCCGATACCCGCGAGCCCAAGTATCCGAATCAGTGAGTGTTCCGAATATCTAGCTCCATCAGGGAGGCATTATTATTATTTATCAATATAAATTAAAAAATTTAAAACTTTTTTTTCGGTAGAAATCAAGTTAGATGTTAAACAATCATAGATTTCTTAAATTAAAGTCAACTCTCTACAGGACTTGATAGTTACAATCTGACGATGGATAGAAAAAACAAAACCCTGTCAGAATCAACAAAAAGAAAAATTCTACAAGGGATAATCAGATTTAGCCAGCAATGGATAAAAATATTCAGTTGCTTTCAAGTCACTTATTTAATGAATGAACTTCATTTAATATACCTTAGTACAACGCACTAAATTTCTTTATATCATTAAGTGTCTCTAAACTTTGTATTTTAATATACAACTTCAATCTTATTTTCTCTTTCTTATTGGTTCTAATGCAAACTTGTGTAATTTATAATAACTACTCAATAATTTTTTTATTTATTTCATATATTTCACAGGTGGGAGTATGTCTAATATGTGTGCTATTGTTTTGGCAAGATATCTTAAAATGCCTGAAGTTAAGAAAAGTGGCTTGTCAGGAATTCCCCCATTCGCCATTTTTACTTCACAAGATGTAATTACAATTTTTATTTCATTATATTATTCTTTCTATATTCTCCATGCTACAGCAGGATTAATATCCCATCTTTGACAAAAACAGTTCGAATCTGAATAATTATTTTTTGTATTGCAATCGTACGAAATTTTCGAAATTGAGGTTTCACTGGAAATACATATTCGAGAGGTCCTCTGAATACGAAAAAAGAAAATGTTTTTAGCGCACTGTCTGTATGTGTATGTGTAAGAAGAAATTAACTCAAAACAGAAAAATCACATGAAGCTCAACTCTATTCCGTTAAAGTACCAACACCCGCAACTGAGGAATGTTTCAGTCAAAATCCATCAAACAAAAATACGACTTTATTGAATGGTTCTTGTTTTCTTCAATTTTTCACCATTTTCTATAAACATCATATATTATCTACATAAATAAATGCACAACACTTTTATTTGAAATATTTTTCCAACTAATTGAATTTTGGATAGGATTGGAGGAACTGCAATGGTAACTTTCTTCTGAAGTGCCATCTCAGTATGACTCTCTATCATTTATATAGTAATAGAATACGTTAAAAATGTTGGAATTCCAAAAGTTGAAAAAGGATCGGTGAACTGAAAGTGCGACTTCACCGAATAAGTTTCTAGGTTTTTGGAATTTCCTTGTGAAGGGCCCCACGGTATGGTATGCTTATTTATTTATTTATTTTTGGATCTTCTTCCCTTCCTTATGGCGCAACAGCCCGTGAAAGGCCAAGGCTTGCCAGACGGCGATTTGAATAGGGAGACGTGTGGTAAGCACGCCGCAGTTCCCACGCCGTTTAGTTCTGGCCTTCGCTACCTAGGACGCTACTAACGGTAGCTTTCCATTTTTTATCACGATGCTGGATCAACACCGGCTTTGCCCTCATGGGATTCGAACCCTGAATTCTCGCACGAAAGGCGAGTGCGCTAGCCAATAGACCAACGCGTGAGGACATTTTTGTATATTATGTTTGTTTAATTTCATTATTATTATTTTTTCTTTTTCACATTTTATTATATAATGTTTTTTTTTTCATCAACCAGACTAGCCATTTTTTTTTAAGTACTGTTATTTATTCTTAGGGAATTCCCATGTTCCAGAATAAATTAATTTTTTTTTTTTCATTTCATTCATTAAATATTTCGAAGAAAGCCAAGTTTTTCGAAATTTCTGCCAACTGGACATGTGCTGAGTAAGAAAGTAGTGTGAATGTTCCACAATCATTTTTTTGAAGTTTTAATGCTGTAGGAAACAAAAAAATCTTAGCATAAATCTGAATAAAAGTTTTTAGAAGTTTAGTTCATTTAACCAAATAAAAGAATAAACATTTAAAATAACCAACTAATGCCATCATATTGACCTAATATTTGTATGTCACAGGCACATTATTCCATAATTAAAGGAGCACATTGGTTAGGGTTAGGCACAGATCATGTTATAATTGTGGAAACAGACGCTCGAGGCAGAATGCTACCAGTTCAATTGGACAAAGCGATAATATTAGCGAGATCAAAGGGTTATACACCGTTGTTCGTTAATGCCACTGCTGGTACTACTGTTTTAGGCGCTTTTGATTCTTTCGAAGAAATAAGTGACGTTTGTAAAAAACATTCACTATGGTTACATGTTGACGTAAGTTAATAAATTTTGTTGTTATTCTTTCTTTTTTTTTATAAAGTAAATTTGCCTTATTTTGAACATTTTCGAAATATTTTAAAATTTTTCTCATTGCATATAAAGGTTTAGTAGGCTTACTCAATAGAGGTTATCCCTAATCTTACATCAACCCATTTAATGTCGAGATCACGGCGATTCGGGCTATCTAGAAGAAAAGGGTCTTTAACACCAAACAATGGGAATCCCTGTCCGCCAGCTCTTCCTCCTGGAACTTCCCTAGGAAAGAGATGATTAGTTAATACAATTTCGTTAAAAATTTCATCAAGAGAAAGGATTGTTTCGAGGTACCCTAATTTGGGATTGGATTGTAACTGGCTAAAGTGTTATGATCCAGAGCCAATGAGCAAATTCGAAGAACTTCCAGGTGGAAACTGACGCAATAGCTAGGTGTTTCCTCAAAATATATTATAAAAGACCAGAGACTATGATCCTCTCTGAAAGTTAAGCTACCTTAAAGCACTATCTTCACAGATCATCAGTTCGAAGATAAATTGGTATTGCCTAAGTAAACTCTGACCTGGGCAGCAATATTAAGTTTCCAGAATATGTTGGTTAGAGCAACGAGATGGCTGACAATCCGACAAGGAATAATGATCACTTCAAGACGGGAGGAACTCTTATACCAGTTTCTCCAAGAAGAGCTTAGAAATGAGGAGGAAGTCAAGTCAGGAATCTACCCGCGTCTGAGCAGGATAAATCATTTTTTGGCTGCTAGGATCGGAAACTATCTATCAGAAGGAGAAGGACTGCGCATGTTAACGAATTTTCTTATAGGGTAAACCCCAGAAGAGCCAGTAGAAACTGGGCTTAGAACGCACCTGCAGATTCTGTAAAGTGATGGGGGGGGTAATCCATTTTCCTACCTATGGATTGCGACCCTATCATTTAGAGCAGGTTTAGAAATCTGATCATAAACCGGATATAGAAGAAAGATTCCAGGTTATGAAATTTCTGAAAAAATAGACTTGGAAGGAATATTTTAGAGGTGGGAGAGTATCTTCAACTAGGTACAATAGATCTTCAAAATCACAGTGCACATATCCCCCCCCCCAATCCTAATTGTATTCATAATAATTTTTCTCTTTTCCAGGGATGTTGGGGAGGAAGTGTTATATTTTCCAAAAAATATCGAAACTTATTAGATGGAATCAACAAGTATGTATAATAAAACTTCCTTAAATATGTGTTAAGAATCTAATGTAATTTTCCAAGCCGTTATCGCCGTTTGTTAAAAGTGGACTGGACACTTCTTCAGGCGTCATTCATGCTTGCGGATATCTCAGTCTCAATACATGAGACAAACAAATGGGGCCTGCAGTGGATGTTGATATTTCCAACATTTAGCTTTAGCCTACGTTGACAGACAAAACAGTTCATCACCATATATTTCACTTCCGCCTCCTCCTAATGTTAATATTTTAAGTCTAAAGAAAGTAAAATAAAATAAATATTGGGATATCTGGTGTTTTGTCGTCGTAGCATCCGTATTTTCGTTGTTCCTGATAGGTTTTGGATTCTCAGCCATCGTCTGAGTAAGGTTCGTGTAGAGAAATGACCTCAACTTTATATCTTCATATCATATCTTTCTATCTACACAAAAGTCCGTACTCTATGAGATTGTGAAACAGGTCAGGAACAACAAAAATAAGCATGCTGTGACCAGATGTTATCTACCATTGTGGACCCATTCACATATTGGGATATTTTAGAATGAATGAATTAGCCTCTTAATTGTATTTATGCAGCTTTTATGTAGCTCTTGATTTATACCACGCAATATAATATTTTTAATGCGGTTATATTTTGATTTTGTTTTAATGAAATAACTTCAGTTTATACGAATTCGAAAATATTAAAATTTTTTTATTCCTTTATGAATGTGTGAATCTTTCGCTTGGATATTTTGCCCTCCCTCTCGCAGCGATTTTGGCTACGCCTATGCTTGAGCCTGGAAAAACGTGGTTTTATGAACAAAATGTCATAAAAAGAATAAGAATCACCGTTTTTCCGTTCAGAAGAATCAATAGAGAGGATCCCATGCTCTGTCCGGCAAAAAACAAACTGGAAATGCAACTTACTGATTTTTTTAGAAAACAGCTGCAATGTTTTACATTAAACTTTGTACACTAGCCATACTCATACACAGGTGTATTACTTTTATATGGATTACTCTATCATGAAAAATTGGGGGGAAAAAATTATCAATTACAAGTCACACCAGAGTTTTTCCTTTGTAACCAGCTGAAGAATCTATTAAACTTTATCCTAATAAACTCATTGAAATTTCTACACAAGCAATTTAAATAATTATTATTTATTACAGGGCAGATTCCATATCTTGGAATCCACACAAATTGCTAGGAGCACCTCTTCAATGTTCCATGTTACTTGTCAAAAAAAAGGTAAGATTAATATCTGTAAATTCGATTGTTAATTATAAAAATATTAGTTTAGTTTAAGTAACAAAATCATAAATCTGGTAGAATTGTTTGATCACCAAACTAGGATAAATGTCATGTGCTGCTATCTATCGGGAAACAATGCTATAAACGAATTGTATCAAACCTCAAAAATGTCTTCCAGGTTATAAATTCACTATTGATTATATAACAAAATCTCCCACAGAAATACGAGCTAATTTTTTAGTTTCAACAAGTGATGCTTAAATTTTCTTGATCTCAGACCCTGTGATTATTTCTAAAAACCTGCAGATATTTTTTTAAATTCATCATTATTAATTTAAGAAAGTTGAGATTTCTACCTTTCATTACCAACCTCTGTGTTCGATATTTTTGTCAATTTTTTTATTGAACAATCAGTTTGAGTTATATAATTTAGATATCACGATCGAAGCAAAGATATTTGTCGGAGGGGTAAAATATGCAACTGTAGAAAATAGTCAAAATTTCAAGTATTCATTCAAAAAGGAATTGGTAATTTCTAATATTTTCGAAATCCACATAAACTAAAGTATATTTCATTAAAAAAATCAAATATTTATAACTTTATTGGAAAGTGTTGAAACAAATACTCCTTTAATTTTGTAGTCAGGACCACAAGCGAATCTTATAATCGATGGCGACTGTCATCATTTAATTGAGGGATGACATTTAATTGTTTCAGAATAAAATGTCTCAATAACATTTATTTTAATTTAACTCCTCAGAACTTCAAAGTATGCAAGAAAATCTATTAAAATCATGTAATCGAAAACATTAATAATTTTAAGAATCATCAAAAATAGCAAATAATGTATTGTGTTCATATAACTATTGAAAAATGTAACAACACAAGTCAAATAGCCGGAAGTGGGCCAACCTGAATTTTTTTTTTTTAGTTTTTCGCAATTTCTCCCGAAAACGTCTTCAATGATTATCTTAAAAATTCTGTGATTTCCAGGGGAAAACAGTATGAATATATAGTATTTTAACATAACTTATAGCTGGAACGTACCCTCCTGGAAACTACCGAATTAATATAAATACTAAAAAAATAAAGATCTAATATTTTTATTTGAAACTTTTTCTTTTTTTTAATTTCTTTTGTTTATTGGCTGGGGGTGCTACTATGTTAGGCTTCCTTTAAAATGGTATTTCATTATATGTATACAAAACATGCATAGTCATATAATTAATTATATTTATACAATTGTACTTTTAGTAAGTTGATCATTTGGTTCTCTTTCTCTGTTTGTTTTTGGCGCATCCGCCAGTAAAGGAATGCTGTGGAAGTGTCGTATCTCAGAATAGTACTTTGAAAAACAATAATTCCAATCTTATCTAGATCTCGGAGCCTCCTTTAGGGAAGAAGTTATGTTCAGACCAGGATGAAACCATTGAATTCCTCGTATACATCTAACATGAAGCTGGTATAATTTAAAAACACAGGTGGTATAATCTCCGAGAATGAATTTCGATAACAAAGATGATATAAGCGCCAAACTTCAGGAATCGTTTGCAAACCTAATTTTTATAATCCCTAGGTACCAGAAATGATGTTTCATCTTTCTGGCCACATTTCTTGCAGAGTGAGTTCACAGCACGGTTCATACTGTGTAAATGTTTCCTTAAGAGCAGTGTAACCAGAGCCGTGATTATCATTAGCTTTAAAATGGCTAAATTGAGACGTGATTCTAAAAAAGATACCAGACAAATCCTCATATATATATTGGGCAAAATATACAATGTGATAATGATAATCTTTGTTAATTGACCAATACACCTAAACCAAAACTAGTATATATATATCTACCAAATTGATAAATAACCCAAAATGACCAAAATTATCCGTCCGACACCAACAAGTACACCAAGGGCATAAATAGAAAGTATAACTAGTCCAATAATGTTTCAAATACCAAAATTGTACAATTTGAATATGATGAAAATTGGTTTAGCTATACATTCTCTTTAATAGACCGTTAGTATTGGTATGAAGTTTTGCGGTTTTGAAAGTTATGCGCGACAGATAGAATGTGAGTGTGTGTTATTTCCAAATACATAGATATCTCTCAGTGTTTCCACCTACTGCTATAAAATAGGAAGTGACCCTCTATATATACCGGCCCCCGACTAGGTCGTCTGTATATTGTCGTGTGTGTGCTAGTTCAGGAAAAGAGAGGAGTTTCTGTTCAAAATGCCAAATACTATTCATGAATGCATTCCTATATTGGAGTTGCAAATACTCGTCAACCATTGGAAAATTGGTTTCAATAATAATTGTTAAACCTGTCATAGCGCGACTGTTACATTATTTCCAGACAGAATTGAATTACAAAGTCTAAATTTGTTTTTGATATCAAACGTTTTATTTTATTTCTTTAACCGCCAGTATTTAACACCAATAAATCGAATTTAATCGGATTACTTTCTCTTACTGCTGTACTACGAAAAATAATACTAAAATAAATTCTACAGTTTCCACAAAAATTTAAAGAATAGACAAGTATGTGAAAACGTAAACATAGAATACAGTCAGGATAACTATTTAAAAACGGGAGAACTCCTTGCAAATTATTTGTTAAAATTCCTTACTTGTTTAAGTCATCTTCTTCCGTATATGTTTCCCATAAGAAAAAAATAATTAAATGACCATTTCATCAAAGAATGGATTTAAATGTAGTTTTTACTTACTCTTATTTCAACATCTGTTGACATCAACTAAGTGTAAATACTAGCTGAAGATAACCTCATTACGTCGAAACCTAACCTGCTCTATTCATTAAATGAATAAATAAAATTTGTAAAACAAGAAGTTGTTATCACTAATCCACCTCTGGTTATAAGAGTTGATGGGATTATATGGGTGGAATTAACATGTCTGTTTAAGCAGGTAGGCCTGTTTACAGGGCATGGTAGGTTCAAGAAACATCTGCAATAGGTGGGGTAATTGAGTCTGCCCTTGTGCAGACTATGTCACGAAGAGGAGGAGACGGCCTCTCATCTGTTGTTTGATTGCGGTACGGGATCTTGGGCACATTGAGATCGGAGGATATCATACTGCAAGAAGAACTGGTAGGGAAGGTCGTGGACCTCATGAAGAGGGGAGTATTCCTCGACTAGACATTAGAGGGTTGGCACAATAAGCCTCAATGGGTAGGCTGCAGTATCTGGGTTGGAGCCCCCCCCCCCCTACGTCATTCTAATTCTAACATGTTTGTTTTAAAGATAATCGTTGGAGGAAATCCCAGAAAAACTCAAATCCTATCAACTAAAGCGGACCAACCAAGTCCTT
Source organism: Triatoma infestans (assembly GCA_011037195.1). NCBI lineage: Eukaryota > Metazoa > Arthropoda > Insecta > Hemiptera > Reduviidae > Triatoma > Triatoma infestans. Next base: position 105,789 of record JAAEAF010000833.1, read on the forward strand.
TGGTCAAGTTGCGATTAACCAAACATTCTTCCACCCTAGAATTGTAAAAAAATAACAAGAAATTTATTTAATATTATTAGGGTGAGATGACCGTACATTTCGAAAATGAAATTTAGAAGAAAGTTTTTAAAGTTTCCCCTCAAAAAAAGTATGTTGAAAAGCCTGTGTGTTAGTATGTGAAGTTTAAAGAAAATAGTTGGAACTCTTTCATTTTAGAAATTCATTAAAGTATGGCACTTACGGAGTTGATGGTTTATTTACTAAAATTTTTAGTATCTGATCCGTTGGTAACAAACGAAAATATCAAGTTTCGGATATGTGATTGAAATTTTTTGTTTTTGAGATACGTTGACGAAATGACCGTACACTATACCCTAAAAACTTTTTTCTCGCACTAAGGAACCTTCAAAACGTTTATTGTCGGTAAGAACTCATTTTTACTGATCTGACATATCAATTACATCCAATTTTCTGCAAATTTCTTCTAAACTTTAGTCATTCTATACACGAATCTATTGTGACTATTTTTCCTCCCTAAGCCTCGATTATGGCCGCCTCGGCGAGGCATTCATTTGTGCCTACATTGAGAGGCTACAACGTTGATTTTGTGTAGATAACCCTCGAGATGGTGGTGATCCGTGGCCAACCTGAACAGAGCCATTCCTTGACATTCCGCACAAATTCGGCCATCAGATTCCAACAGAGGGCAAAATTTTGGTCTTAACTTGAAATACAATAACTTATTAAGAACACTTAAATACTATAATAAAATATTAAAAAGGAATAATTTACTAATGAAGAATTAATTCCATTAAAACATTGTATATGATAATCAAAGGATAATTATAAAACGAGAAATATAAAAAATGCAAATTATTGCGGTTAAATAATAATTAGAGACTAATACTGGTCTTTAAATAGCCTGTATGGGGATATTTGATTTAGTTGATATTCACTTAGACATAAATATTAATTTCAGTAATGATATATAAACGATTACTCCCACTAAATTATCATTTATATTTAGAATTTATATAATAGAGTATTTTACGCAAACAAAATTGTATATAGAAATATAAATGCACATTTTGATTATATTTTCTGTAACTAGTTAATTGTTAACGTTATTTCTCCATATGTCCCATTATCGATGTAATTATAATAATCGATTTTACATGTTTATTTTAAAACAATTTTTGGGATTTTATTTTTCGCCCGACTGATTTTTTTAAATTAAATTCCAAGCATTATCCATTATTATAAAGGTTTTAGCTGTGATTATCGCCAAAACTTTTAATCATGAATCTAAAATGTACCATAAAATGAATCGCTTGAACATTGTTTTAAAATTATGGAATTTTAAATTTTTAATCATGCATCACGTAAATCACTTCGCTTTTCAGCATTGTAGTCTTTTTTCTTCTATCGTAATTCGTTTTGTATTTTTTAATACGAGCATCAATGCAAGATGCAAGTGATTGAATTGAAATCTTGCTTGGTAGACTCGCCACAATAGATATTTTCAGTCGCAATGGCTTTTGGCTTTATATCCACTCTCTTGATTTTTCTCATCACTTCTTTTTTAGCCACTCCAATTGAAGGTACTAAATGAATTCTGGGTTAGCCAAAATTGCAGCAAAAAACTATATACCCAATAATTTCTTTCAGGGAGTATTAGATGCTTGCAATAGAGCAGGAGCCACTTATCTTTTTCAAACTGACAAAATGTACGATACTGAATATGATACTGGAGATAAATCAGTACAATGCGGCCGGAAATGTGATGGTTTTAAATTATGGATGATGTGGAAATTGCGTGGTGATGAAGGCTTCGGTAAAATTGTTGATCAGGCTATTGAAGCTGCAAGGCAAGTGCTTCGATTTTTTAAAAAAAATATATATTAGAAATAATCCGTTATTTTATATAAAGACATGTTACTTCAATAGCCCACATTTTTAATAGGACAAGAAGAAGAGATAGATATTAGAAGAGATACTGAAATTATGTAATTTCTTTTAAGGTATTTCCTATCTGAGATAAAAACAAAACCTGGCTTCAAACTTGTACTCCCAGAATATCAATATACCAATATCTGCTTCTGGTATATACCATTACGTCTAAGAAATCAAGAAGAAAATGAAGAATGGTGGGAAGAGGTTCACAATGTAAGTAACTACTAATGAAAATATCTATTCACTTGATACTATTTAAATGAGATTACTAATGTTAGAAAAGCTAATGTTTTTAAGGTTGCACCAAAACTGAAGAAAAGATTTGTGAAATCCTCAGTATTAATGATAAGCTACCAACCGATGGCTCATAAGAATTTTAAAAATTTCTTCAGGCTTGTCATCACTGGGCATCCATTGTTTACAAAACGAGAAGTGGATAGAGTTATTGAAATAATGGAGCAATATGGTGCTGACCTCTAGGCTAATATATGTAAACAAATTTTCTTATTTTAGGCTTCAAATAGTTTATAGGGTTATAAATGTTTATTTAATTGAATCATTTGGCTATTTTGTTTTATAGAGTTATCACTTTAGTAATCAGTTTAACTCAGAGCCCTTGATTTATTCTCTTGTTTTGTAAAGATCAAGGGAACTAAACTAAGGTTGTTTAAAAATAGTGATCTTTTTTAATGTTAAAACCTAAAATAAACATAAAGGAGAAACGTTGTTGATTTTACTCAAAGAATTAACCCGTTTTTCAGTCATATAATAAATGATATGACTAGTTCATTGCTAAAAACTAGAGCAACATTAGTTGTCGATGAGTATTATCCGGAACTATACTGATGAATTGTGATAATGTGGATGACATCCCAGAAAAAAAACCTGATATATCTGTGCCGTTTCAAGACTTATTTGAAGCATTTTTTTTTTAATTTAAGGCGCATCAACATCTATGGTCATTTGCGCCCGGAGCCTTCTCAGAGCACTGCCGGTCTTTGGACAGTGTTCTCTCGTTACAGACACTACATATATGTCAGGGAGATGTTGAACTGTCATAGAACTATGTTAATACTTTTAATGTTCATTTGTAATTCCTAAATATTTTCTCTTTTTGAATCGTCTTATTTTTTAATGTCATAAACTTGTATATCTTGGCCAACAGTAATAACCACGCTATCACATTATTATGAATTTTCTTAAAGATAAATGATTTTTGCTATACTTTCTCATACTGCTGTGTTATTATTATATTAGGACTAGTTATAATAAGATTAATAAATAAGATTAATTTTGTTTTCATCGCATTAATCTTTTCCTCAAACTTCTGACGTGGAAGAATGTTAAAGAAATACATGCATTTGAAATCAGTAATAATGAATTCAATGTCTAATTTTCGCTGAAAATGCAGCATTTGAGATCGTCTGAGTATAAAGAATATGGTTTTTAGCGAATGGATTATGTGTGTGTGCGTATGTGTGAAAAGATTACTTCAAAAATGGAAAATCGTAGAAAGCTCAAACTAGATATTTCGTATTGGACACCACCAACAGAAACTATGCGGGGAGCTGGCGGACACAATTTGGGCCCGCCTTCCGATACAATGGCTCCTAATTACAGGTTTGATAAGCCCTCGAAGATCTCAAACCGGACAGAGGGGATTGGGCGTATAGACCGCCAATATTAGGCAGCTCTGAGGAGTACACGGATGCCTCCAAGGGTGAAGATGGGGTGTACGAGCTAATCCGAGATGTCACATCTCGGTGAGCCTAGGTAAGTCAGCCACCAGTCTTTCAGGCCGAGCTAGTTGCAATAATTACCTGTACCACTAAGTTATCATGTTTCAGATAACTAGGCAGCTCAAAGGGTCATTAGGGCCTACCAGGTTAATTTAAGACTGGTATGGGAATGCTTGGATATCCTCATGGAAATTAGTATAGGCAATGATGAGTGCAACCATCAAAAACAGGTCACAAGTCTGGTTGGTGAAAACCCTAGGCCAGAAGCTAAAATTTTTATGTATAACTAGTAGCAAGCAGAATTCTTCAACAAGTTTGGCATGGTCTAGATAACCGATTGCGGACTGATACGGGCTTGTGTGGCCTTCAAGTCTCACCTTAGAAGTCTTTCTCCAGACTCCTAAGTCTAATCAAATAGACAAGATTGGAGAAGGTATTCCAATTTTTGGCTGCCACAACAGACCATAGTTGGCGCTACTGTACAATGCACATTCAAATTGGTCTTCTGTCCTAAAAAATAACACGTTAAATCCCCCCACCCCACCTTTATTTATATGTAATGCTAGAGGCCAACCAAATGGTTAAAAAAGAATTCAGTGATTTTGAAAATTGTTTTCTAATTAAATTCCGGTAATAATAGCAGTAAGAGAATGTGTGTCACACCAGATTTTTTCCTAAATATATTACAAATTTACTAAAATTGGTATTTTTTTTGTTAATGTATTATTCAATAATACACAATCATGGGTCAGCTGGTTCTTTTATTTTTTCTAACAGCAGCAAGAGGATATAATGCAGTTGTGCCAAACTTTCCAAATTGAGTTTTCATCGGAAATAGATATTTTTAAGGTCTTTTGAGTAGGAGGGAAATGTTTTTAACGATTCTTGAAGAAAATAAAAAAAAAATAAAAAAGAGCTCTTAAATAGTAGCATCACAGGGACTCACCTGAAAGTTTCTCTAAAGTAATTTGAAACGGAAATACAACTTTATTGGATGTGTTTTCTTCCAGATTTTTTGGAGAAGACTCCGTTTTTGTTAGGCTTCCACAATCAGTAAGTTGCACGACTGTACTATCTAGTGGAAGTTATTGTAACTAAACACGTTAGATAAATTTGTTAATCAGAACTGTTACCTGTTCTGAGTATTAGGAAAATTGACATGTATCACATAATGAAGTGGCATTAATGTTAAAAAAAAGTATTTAGCTGGAAATAATTAGAAGTTTATAGAAAATTTATCAAATCGAATTAAAGTTGGCAGTAGGGTAGAGTTTCACACTAGATTTTGTGTTTTTAATCGAATTCTTGGGCAATTCTATTGTTTATCTCATTATATCCTATTAAATGAAATTAACTAGATTAAAACTTGTATATAGTAAATATTACATAAAAGATGTTTTCTATATTTTCATAAGAATTTTTTTTTAATAAATATTAAAAATAAATAAATAGGAAAATTTCTTAAAGCAGAGATATTACACAATTCCTAACATCATTGTTTATAGTTTTCCCAGAAAATGCTGGATTATTTAAGTAATAATAGAATTAGCAATATAAAAATAAAAATAAAATAGCAAAGTAATTTATGTAAAGCGCTGTTAGTCGAGCCATCATATCAAGAAGTTGACAGTTTAATAAATAAAAAAAAGTAAAATAAAATAAATTATAAAATGAAAATAAATACCATGCTTCAAGCAGATAAATATTTTTCTGGCATCATGTCAAAATACTACTAGTAAGAAGCTATTAAGAAAAGAGTTTAATCAATTAATTTAACTAAGATAGAAGTACCAAGGTTATTTTAAAAAGTTTTGTAATTTTTGTGAATGTATATTTTTATAACACTTTATTACTCAATTTCGAATTAATTCTTTTTCTTTTAATGAGATTAGAGTTAATGTTAAATATTTTATACATGATAAAAGTAATATTCTTTTACTTATTCTTTTTACTTATTTCTTACTGTTAGTAAGTGGAAGTATTTGGATCGTAGCAAATTTTCGAATTGAGTTTTCTCCGGACATGTATGTTTTGAGATCCGGTGAGTGCGAAAAATATCGCAGAAAGCTCTAGCTTTGTGAAAATTCAAAAACTCAATAACCAATAGTGTAAAGATTTTTTCTGTAAAGCAGCACTTCCTTTAAGCCGATTTTCTTCAAATTTGAAACTCTACCAATGCTCTTAATGTAAATTGGTGTTACATAGTTGGTAGAACAATTCATTGTACTATGTTGTACTTTAGAGGAAACTAAAATGCTATTATTCTCGTTTTTTATTTAAGTTTTTTGCGATAAATTAAAAAATTAAATATTAATGTAACGCAATATTATTATATTGAGTTTAATGAATTATATTCCCTAGAATAGATTAGTGTTTCAGTATATATAAATATGCATCAATAAGTGAGGAGGGGTGTGGCGGTGTGAGGAACATAATGGAATTATTCAATAGGCAATGTTAATTAAATGCATTCTATCAAATCATTATTAAGTATGATAAACACTATATTACAGCCAATCATTATTATTGCTTTACAGCTATAAATTAATCACACCACATTTATAATTTTCGATGGTTTCGGCGCACTATACACGGGATTTCTTATTTCTAAAATAGCTCATTTATAAATAAATTAGTTATTTCAAATTGAAGCCCTCAATTTTTTTGTTTTGTTTTAAATAATACGGTTTATAGTAGCAATTACAAACTTAACAAGCAGAAAACATTGTAAGATATTGATGGAGTGAGTGCTATATTAGTAGAGCCATTCTGAGGTTTCCTGAGAATGAAAAAAATCTGGTATAAAACAATCACAAGACTCTGAGGAACTCAAGAAGGAGGAGGAAACAAGGAGGTCTCAACTCTGGTACTTCATCCCAGGTAGCGAATGATCTGCTTGGGGAATTATAACCCAAGGGTGGTTGGAAGCATGCATCGGCCTCAGTAAGAATAAGTTCCGAGGGTCCCTTACGAGGCATTGAAGGCTCAGGGGCAGCGCCTGCTTTAGCGGTTAAGTCGCCCCAGACAAAAAGACAAATTGCCACCCCTTAAGAATATAATATGTATTTTTTTAAGCAAGTCTGTGCATGTTCAAATACAAGCTGAAGCAGCGCTCAGCTCGTGTGCTAATACTATTCTGTTCAGAGAAGTATATGCATGTTCAAAGAGGTTAAAGCATCGTCCTTTACAAATGCTGCGTTAATTTTTCAATAATAGTGTAAATATTTTTAGCTTTTAGACACAAACAATACAATAATACGCTATGCACTGTAGATTTTCAGCGAACGAAAAAATCGATACGTGAAACTTTCTATTGATTGAATATTTAACGACATCAATATTTTTCTCATATTTACAGCCAAAATGGCGCCCTTAAATTTAGGCGCCACGGACAGATGTCCGGGTTGCCCGCCCCTAGACCAGGCGTTGTCAGGGGACACCTGACAGTATGTGTAGATTCTATGGAGAGATGCAGGAAACTCCAATACATCTCCTAACGGACTGTGATGCTGCTATTCAGAGAAGATTCAGAAACTTTGGTAGTAACCAGAAAGAGGAGGGGAACATACACTCCATAGATTCCTCCAGGATATTAAGATTCCTTAGGGATCTTAACCTGGTGTAGGCTAGCCTACGGCATCGAGGGGCATAGCACAATAGATCGTGGAGGTTGCAGTGTAACGGACCCATTCATTCCCTTCCCCAAAATCACAGGTTTCTTACTCCATTTTACAGAAATGGCAAATTTACTTGACACTTATAATTGTTATTAGATGTTTAGTTTAATGAAAAGCGTCGGCGGTTTTAATGGGTTAAATCACAGAAAATTGAAATACCTGTTCAGTAAAGTCGCACATCCGGTTCTTCTAATTCGGAATTATGGTATCACATTTCAATGTAATTAATATTATCTAGATGATATAATGGTATAATAAACTGAAATAACACTTTAGAAGAAACAATAACCTCCTCCTAACCCTAAAAACCATTTGTTAAATAAATTTTCCCGGAGAAAAATAGAAGTTACAGTTCTTTGTTCGTGTATTTAATATTCCAAGTTTAAAGAAAAGCGTTGGAATGGTTTTTGAGAAAATCTCAGAGAAACTGAAAAATCCATTCAATAAAATATTATTTTTCCGGTTGACTAATTTTGATGAATATCATAAGGTAAGGCAAACAACAATAACGTCGAGTTCCCATGCTAGCATTTACTACACTAAATATCAAGTTTGAACTTTCTGTCAATTTCCGTTTTGAGTTATGCTGGCCACACAAAACACTCACGCAGACCAATTTCTAAAAACCACATTTTCAGACTCAGGAGACATCAAAACGTGTATATACGGTGAAAACTTGGTAATCGAAAACGATTACAATACTTCCTCTTACCGTAAGAAAGAGTAAAAATGTTTTTAGCGACTGACTGAATTCGACTGGCAAATGGCCAGTATTTGTATATATTCAGTACTTTTTTCAATGCTTTTTTTTTACTTCCCCTCAACAGCAAACTTTCGAAATTGCGTATTCACCGAACGTACTCAATTTAAGGTTTTAAGGTTCGCTTAAATCGGAAAAAACTGCTTTAAGCGGAATTGGTCTGCATTATAAGTGGGAACAAAATTTCGCTCGAAAAGTGAATAATTACAGGAAGCTGAAATATGATATTCTATTTAGATAGGATTCAAATGTGCATTTGATATAATATTTTTGCTTAAAATCCGTCAACCGGAAGTACGTCTTAGTTTTTTATTGTATATTTTTTCAACGGTTTTCTTGAAAATGACTCAAAAGGATTTTCTTTAAACATCACATTCTAACAAAAATTACACTCACAAAGACTTCTTTAATTACTTTTATTTGAATCACTTTTCTAGGAAAATCGATTATTGGAGAGAGTTCTGGTGAAACTGTTGCATTTAGTTTTTCTCTAATAAAGTTTCTACATCTATACGGTATCAAGGATGCATTAACTACATTTATACGAATTCCGAACTTAATGAAAATCGGTTTACCGTAGATGCAACTTATAGGTTAGGTTTCTGTGTGTTTTCCAGTTTCTATATTTAACTATGAGAACATTAAGTTGGTATGAGGGTTTCAGACCAGATTTTCTTCTTTTTTTTCTTGAAGCTGAGACATCGCTAAAATACAACTGTCGAATAGGACGGATCAATTAATAAAATTAAAAGGAATTAATAAAAGAGATAAGAGATTCAAGTAATTTGAAATATTTTCAAGGAATATTAACAAAATGAAATGATGCTTAAAATAATTATTATCTAAAAAATAAACTTGGCTAAATTGAAGGAAAGAATATATATTCTACAAGTTTATTTCTAAACATTAAAACACCTATGAGCCAAGATTTTTTACAACACTGTGTGTTTTGCTGTTAAGTGGAAGGGGACCTCCCCTCAGACATAGGTGTTGACAGTGATAGTAAATGAAAAATTTTGTTCAATAGCATTGAATTTTGTCTAGCAAAAAGCAATTATTATTTACATATGAACAATATAGTTTATTAAAAATCTAAAACTATTTTTATTAATTATTGTATCTCGAATAATTGTTCGTGTTATTAATGAAGTATATCGATAATTAGAGAGAAGAACATTATGGCAAAATTTTACTGAATTTAATTTTAAATAGAATAGAATATAATAGAAGCGGGGGGGGAGGAGCCTCATTCCACTGCGACCTACAAATTGAGGTCTATTGTGGATCCCCTTAAATTTAATTTTAAATAAACATACAACTGATTAATATTAGTAATTTTGTTTTTAATTAATTAAGTAAAATTTGAAGTAATTTTTTTTTTTTTTGGAAAAACGTGTCAAATTTCGATATTTTTAAATTTGAGGTCCCCTGAGTCCAAAAAAGTGGTTTTTAGAAAATGGTCTATATGTGTGTACCGCATACCTCAAAAACGAAAAATTGCAGAAAGTTCAAACTTGATATTCCATTTAGGATTCACTGTGGGATCAGACAGTACGTTATATGTCAAAGTTCCTAAACCGGAAGTTATACTTTACTGAATGGTTTTTCCAACTTTTTGCGATTTTCTTAAAAATGGCTCCGACGATTTTCTTTAAACTAATTATGTGAACTTTGTGAAATGAAATATTGTGAAAATTGTGTTTAACATCAATTTTATTTTGCTCCCTTAGTTATAAACGGGCAAATAGCAGCGTGTACAGCAAGTTTAATCAATATCTTTGAAGCCATTTTCGAATAAATTGAAAAAAAAAAAACATTCAGTAATGTGGTATTTCCGGGAGAGGAATTTGGACATATAACTCGGACACCATGGTGATTCCGAAACGGAATATCAAGTTTGAACTTTCTGCGATTTTTGTTTTTGAGCTATAGTGTTCAGATACATAGAATAGAATAGAAGCGGGGGGGGGGGGGGGGCTCATTCCACTGCGACCTACAAATCGAGGTCTATTGTGGATCCCCTTAAATTACAGCACCGCCCCCAGCTTTGCCCTCCTAATCAATCCTAGCAAAGCTGAGAGCGGCTCCGTCATGAAGCTTCCAGCTTCGGGATTGCCCGTCCCCAATTGAAGAAACCTAATCCTCGCCAGGCCGGCGCACTCACAAAGGATGTGCGCCGGGGTCTCCTCCTCTACCTTGCAGAATCGGCATACCGCACTATCCGCAAGTTGTAGGTGGTGCATGTGTCTATTCAGCCTACAATGCCCTGTTAGTAGACCCACAATTAACCTTATATCCCTTCGGGTCTGGCTCAGTAGGTCTTTGGTAAATTTAGGCAAATGTCTTTTAATGAAGAGCTTTGCCTGCCTCTGTCCTGGTGTTCCCTCCCACCAACGCAGACGCTGATCTTCTATCCACCCCCTGATAGAAGTTTGAATGAGGCTCCTGGACAAGCCGCAGAAGGGTTCGGGGCCTATAAAGGTATCCTGCGAACCCTCCCTCGCTAGGGCATCCGCCCTCTCATTGCCCAGGAACCCCGCATGTCCCGGCACCCAGGCGAGTGTCAGTTTGTTCCGAGTACCCACCTCGGTGAGGGCAAGTAGGCAGTCCCACACCAGTCTTGAGACCACTTGGTGTGAGGAAAGTGCCTTCAGGGCTGCCTGACTGTCGGAGTATATGGCCACTCTTCTACCCACTATCCTTTGCCTTATAATCTCCCTAGCGCAGAGTTGTAACGCCACGACTTCAGCCTGAAAGACCGTGGCGTACTTCCCTAGGCTGGCCTTAATTTTAACTTTAGGCCTGCCCCCGTAGATCCAAGTTCCCACCCCAATCGGAGTTTTGGATCCATCTGTGTACCAGATCGAGTTACCGAACAGGTGTGGGTCACAGCCCCATTCGCCTCTGCTCGGTATAACAATATGGAAATTCCTTTCAAAAAAATACCTAGGAACCATCCTATCAGTTGGCATCCCAAGAAGATGGTCCGCCTTGATTTCCTCGATCTACCTCTGGTTATTACAATCGTGCCTAGAGGTGATGGGAGGCGGCCCCTGCAGGAGCCTATGTATTCCCATTCTGGCTTCGCCTAGAACGAGAATGTGTAGTGGTGGCAGATTAAGGAGGACTTCTAACGCCGCAGTCGGGGTGGTTTTCATGGCCCCTGTGGAACCAAGGCATGCTCGCCTTTGGATCCCAGCAAGCCTTTCCACCGCCCCCTTCTGCAGCGTCTTGGTCTACCAAACCACCGACCCATATGTGATCATGGGTCTGATGATCCTGGTATAGATCCACAGTGACAAACTTGGGCGCAAGTCCCAGTTTCTCCCACAAAGCCGTCTGCACCTATTAAATGACGCATCAGCCTTGTGAGAAATTTTGTCAATGTGTTGATTCCAAGTGAGTCTGCGGTCAAAAGTAACACCAAGGTACTTAGCCTCCATCGCAAATGGAATCGGAGTGTGCCCAAGTGATGGTGGCCTAAGGCCTTCCAACTTGTGGCGCAATGTGAAGACCTTAGTTACGGTTTTATGGACAAGTCCTCCTCCCTACACCAGTTCCTGACCAAGTTTAGAGCTGCTTGCACCCGCTCTGCAATCGTAGTAGAGTATTTGCCTCTTACGACGATCGCCAAATCGTCTGCGTAGCCTAGACAGTCAAAGCCATCCGCAGATAGTCGGTGGAGGAAGTCATCAACGACCAGAGTCCACATCAGAGGGGACAAGACCCCTCTCTGCGGACACCCCCTCCCTACTTTTACCCTAAGGTGGTCTGACCTATTTGTCGAAATGTTAATTCGGTTACTTAGGCCAGACTCCATCCAGCCACATAACGCTGCTGGTACTCCTCTTTTATGGAGAGAGTTGATGACCGAGGTGCGCGAGACATTATTGAATGCCTCATCCCTAATATATCTGTCCACCAACCTTTCCAGAGCTTTGCTTAGGAAAGAGGATAGGCTAATCGGTCTATTCGAGCCTGGCGTAAGGTCAGACACTCTTTCCACCTTGGGGAGCAAAGCACCTTGACATTCCGCCACGGTACCAGCGTATATCTTCGGGCCATACATGCCCTAAAGATTCGATACAGGTATAGTAAAAGATTATCTAGTCCTTTTTGTAAAAGACCGGGTAAATCCCATCCGTCCCAGGAGATTTGAAAGGTAGGGATTTGTTGATGGCCCACCTGACCTTGCTTGGCCTTGTTATGAAAGTGGCGAGTTTTCAGTCCTCTGGGGATGGTCTAATGACCTTTCCTCAGGGATCCCCGCCACCTCTGGGCCTGCAAGTCGGGATGAGCCTGGAAAGTGTGTCTCCGCGAGGAGCTCTAAGCTTTCCTCTTCGGAGACAGTGAAGGTTCCGTCCCCCTTTCGGAGAAACCCCACTTCCTTCGCAGTACCGTCTTTGGCCAACGCTCTGTGATTCTGGCACACGAGGGGGAATCCTCAATTTACTCGCAGAACCGCCTCCACGAACGTCTTTTAGCCTTCCTATTTCTTTATTGTAGTGCGTGAGGGCATTCCGATAGACGGTCCAGTCTGGGTAAGTTTGGCCCTATTGAACTGTTTCCTCACCTCGGCCCTCAATTTCTCAAGGTGATTGTTCCACCAGATCGTCTTTCCTCTCTGTGGTCTTGACCTTACCGGACAGTTTTCTTGAAAGGCCGTGGCTATAGCCTCCTGCACCTCCTCTACCGTCCGCTCAAGACCCTCCACCCCTCTCCCGTCAGAGATTCCCTGTGCTACTCTGTTCTTAAGGGAATCCACAAATCCTTCCCATTCGGTCTCCCGAGAGTTTCGGAAAGTTATCTGTTGCACCGGGGGGGTGTCGATGGTGAACCTGATTGCCTGTGGTCGAAGCAAGATGGTTCCGAAGACACATGCCAGTAAGTGATGTCATCACTCAGCCTATGGGTGGTCAGGGTCAAATCCAACACCTCTCTCCTGGCCACCGTAACAAAAGTGGGTTCCCTACCTAAATTAGATATCAGTAACCCTTTATCATAGATAAAATCCAAAAGGGACTTACCTCTGCTGTTGCAGTTGCTGCTCCCCCATGCTGGGTAGTGTGCGTTGGCATCACATCCCACGAAGAGTGGGAGATTCTTCGCCTCGACGATGTCTCCCAACAGCTCCAGCGGGCAAGACTGGTCCTCACCAGGGATGTAGGCGGAGCAGGCCACCAGCCTTCTGATTCCACCTTCGGTCCGTGCCAACGGGAGGTTGGTCGGTCCGTGCCAACGGGAGGTTGATCGTTGACCCGCCAGAGCCCTAGTTAGCCGTGACACCGGAGTAACCCAGGTGCCACGTTGCCCGGCCCCCACGATGTGGGCGTCGCTGATCCACTGGAATCGCCGAGGCTTTCCACCAGTGAAACAACATTTGGGGGCCAGTTCACATACATGCACAGACCAATTTCTAGAAACCACTTTTTTGACTCAGGGGACCGCAAAACGTGTTTTATAGTGAAAATTAGATACCGAAAATTTGACACCATTACAATGCTAAGAGGCAGTAAAAATGGGCATTTTTAACACTCATAACTTTCTCTTACTGCAGTCCCACGGAATTATAAGTGACTAATTTCCTTCAATCTTATAATTTTTACAACATGTTTACTTGTTTCAATTATAAATCATTGGGCAATCATCTAAACTTAATAACGTGACTTGTTTGAGGAAAGCACAACTTCCCCTTCACCCCTTAAACTTCTTTAAATGACTTTCAAAGGGAAAAGATTCAAATAAAACATAGATCCCGTATTCATGGTTGGTATATCAAATTTCAAGAAATGCGTCGGTGTCTTTATGAAGAAAAACGGAGAAAACTGAAAAACTATTCAGTAAAAAACCCTTCCGGTCTAGAATTTTCTTCAAACTCGGAATTATGGCAACATATTTGAATTTAATTAATATAATTTAGATGATAGATTTGTAAAATAAACGGAAATAGCACTTGATGAGAAAACAATCCCCTTTCCTCCTCTAAATAGCAGCCACAAATGAATTTTCCCAAAGAAATGTGTCAAACAGAAATTATAGCTCTGTGGCTCTATAGTACTATTGCACTATATATAACAAGTCTAGTGAAAATCATTGGAGCCATTTTCACAAAAAAAAAAAAAAAAAAAAAGTAGATGATACTTGCGTATTATAATTCCTTGGAAAATTTATTGTTGGTGTTTAATATCAATTTACTTTAGTCCGTTAGTATTATAAACGGCCAAATACAAAATGTTGGACATATAAAATGAAAATTCTGAATGTTTTCTTTATAACTCACATTAATAATATAAAAACATTAATATTGTGTTGGAAATAACTTGATTTTTGCAATTTTTTTTATAAAAATTTTTATTGCCCAATTTGATAATTTATAAATTACCTACGAAACACACAGTGCTGTAAAAATCTTGGCTTATAGGTGTTTCCAAAGAAAATTGTCGGAGCAGTTTTCATTAAAGTCGCAACAATGTAAAAAATCTGGTGTGAAACACTCACACAACTTTCTCTTACTCCAGTTCTCAAAATTATAATTGACGAATTTTATAGTTTGGGTACCAAATTTAATGAAATTCACCGAAAACTGAAAAAACTGTTCAGTAAAAGCGCACTTCCGGTTTACTAATTTCCTTGAAACTCGAAATTTTGGCCATCTACTTATTTCTAATTAAGTTTGTTTGAATGATAGCACTTTAGAGAAAAACTTAACCCCACCCCTCAGGGGAAGTTTTAGGGAAAAGGGCCCCGAATGAATTTTCCCCGAGAAATGTTTCAAATAAGATTTGTAGATCTTTGTATGTGTAGTTTATATGGGAAGTTTTAACAAAATCGTCGAAGACTATTTCAAGAAAATTTTTGAGGAATTCGCAAAAAAGTGAAAAAATCATTTAGTAAAGCGGTAAAGTAAACGCACTTCCGGTTATCCGATTTTTTTCAAACTCGGAATTTTCACCACCTATTTAATTCTAATGAACATTATTTAGAATACAGAATTGTCTAATAAACTGAAATAGCAGCTAAGATGAAAACCTAACCCCACCCTAGATACGTTTCTATGAATATTCTCTATTATAGTCACAATCATTTCATAGGGTATTGAATTAATTCACAAACTACCACAAATTTCAGTCCTGCATATAGAAATTTAAATTGCAGCAAAACAGTATTTTGTAAAAGTATGGTGGCCAGGTAGACAAATGTAAACTCCTCACCAGCTTATAAAACAATCCATTTATTTCCATCTATAAACAAACATTACCCTATTTCAGAATATATTCTACCACTAAATAAAAATCTGTAATAAGTAATAACACTCTAACTCTACATGTAACATAGGATGGCCAAATACAAAATGGCGGACTTACAAAGAATCTTGGATTTGCCTAATTCTCTTTTGCTTTCTTTTTCAAAAATGAAATGAAAATTCTGAATCTTTTCTATATAGGTCATCATATTAATTATATAAAACAGTAAATTTTATGTTATAAATAACTTGAATTTTTGCTTCTTTTTTTTAATTTTTATTGCACAATTTGATAATTTATAAAATAGCTACGGAAGGAAAATTAGTAAAAAAAAAAAAATGAAAACTGGTTTTTCCAACGATTTTCTTTAAACTGGATATATCAACTATATAATATAAAGAGCTACAACTTTTATTTGAAACATTATTTCTGGAAAATTCAATTTAAGTTTTCTTTTTGTGAGGGGGGATGTGACATTAGGTTCTCCTCTACAGAGCTATTTCCTTCAGTGATATAATCCTATGATTTATATGATATAATAAGAATTAAATGTTGCCAAAATAATTAAGGAAGACGGGGGGGGGGGGGCTGACTGTAACCTATATAAGGAGGTGTTTTCGGATTTGTGTGCATATTTCGAAGTGTGGTAGAATGTTGTAGGAGATTATTGCACTGCGACCTGAAAGATCTATTGTGCTCTCCGGAGCCTCCAAGCAGTGTTCTCTAGCTACAGACAACACTGACCATCACCTGACAGTGAGTTGTAGAGGCTCCTAGGAAGAGAAAATCTAAGGGCAGCATGCTGGATTCGAACCCGGGACCTCCGCGTTGCTAGTCCAGCGCGCTACCACTGAGCTAATCCCTTCCTTGCCTACTGTGGTAATAAATTTGACAATTTATAAAAAAATGAAGCAAGCAGCAGCGGAGAACCACAGCCGTCTCCACGTTATTATTCTTTGATGTTGATGTAAAGTTCTATTTCCGTCGACGTATTCTACGCCTTTAACGTTCACGGCTGTGTTTCTCCGCTGCCTGCTTCATATTTTTTCTTTAAAATGGCAACGTTTGCAGTAATTAGTTGCGCTAGCTATAAAAAAAAAGATGGGAGGGGTTACACTTTTATACCTGAGCAGACTTGTTAGAGCGCCGTCTGTCAAAACCAACAAACCTTGCGCACTTAAAATTTTAAACCTAAACTAACGTATCACGAAAATAACTCTCTAAAATACATTTTTTCAAAAAAATGTTTCAAATAAAAATAATAATGTTTTATCTGTGAAGTTAGTTTTTCATGTTTGTTGAAAATCGTTACAAAGAAAATTCCAAAAAAACTATAAAAAAAAAGTTGCATTTCCGGTTTACCGGTTTTCATCAAGTTTGGAATTCTATCAATGCTTTTAATGTATATTATTTTTATATAGGTAGTAAAAATCATATATTATACTGAAGTGGTACTTTAGAAGAAAGCTTGACGCTACTTTTCCCTCAGAAACCCCCAAAAAGAAATTTTCCCGAGAAAATTTTCAAATAAAAGTGAAGAGTTGTGTGTAGATAGTATGCGAAGTTTAAAGAAAATCATTCGAGTCGTTTTCAAAAAAATCGCGAAAAACTGAGCAATAAAAAAAATTTAGTAAATTCGCATTACCAATTGATGGAGTTTGCCCAAAATCTTCGAGTGAGATACGGTGGTAGCACCTAAACGGAATGCAAGTTTAACCTTCCAACGATTTTTCATTTTCAAGATATTTTTTTTAAAACACACATACAAACGCACACAAATTTAGAATATTCGCTGCGAACACTTTTTCCGTTCACATGGAATCTGAAAACATGTATTTCCGGTGAAAAGTTAAACACGCAAAATTTGGCACGATAATAATATTTTCACTTATCAGGAGTAAGAGAATGTAAAAATTTGTCAATTAGAAATCTAATAGTTGCCTCAAGACATAGTCGTGCAAGTTCTTTTATATTATTATTATAATTATGATTAATGCCCCAAGGTGACAAAAGCAAGATTTTAAATAGGTTGAAAACCAAACTTGAAAGTCAAAGTGTTATTTTTTGATACAACTAATTAATAGTGAAATAACACTGTTTGGTTCTTTATATATATATGTTAATATATCCACTTATACTTATACATACTTATTTTTAAAAGGAAGGAGCAATGTATGCGACCCGCTTTACGCGTGCTTAATTTCTAAAAGACGCCAATAGATAGTGCGAATATGCACCTTTCGTACTGGTCAATTACCCCTCCTCCTTAAATATCGTACTTAGAATTTTGAGTTAGTTCTTCTCTTACGGTAGGAAGCGTCAGTGCACGGCAAATTACATACGCTATGAGTATTAGTAGAAAGTGGTAGTTTATTGCAAATCTATATTCGCCCGCAATTCCGCATCATCTTGCCGTGATTCACTGTTGTCAATTTCTCTCTGAGAGGTATCGCCCGCTACCTACATCTTCGCCCGCTAAGGAGACAGGTTGTGAACCAGGTAAATCCCAAATTCCTTCCTGTATACCTTTCGCCTATTCCTCTTCTCCTTCACCTAGATTCACATCCTGACCTACCGCGAGCAAGAGGACAAAAGGTAAGCTAATATACTTATAAGCTAATTATACCACATACGCATATATATATATTGTATATACAGAGAAACGCGGTCCACTTTAACCATATATATATATTTTTCGCACCATTTTATGGTCCTTCGGGCCATATATATATATTCTACGCAACATTTTTTGGTCCTCCGAGCCATATATATTTTTTGAACTTATGGACAAATACATTTTGATTCGCCATATAAATTAAATATTATTTTCTTCAACGCTTTGGTTAAGTGCGTATAATTACAAGAGTAACACCAATATATTCTGTAAGTAATACAGTTTCAGTGTAATACCGCTTTGAATGGTTCGTATTTATTATTAATTGCTAATTTTCAGATTCTGCATAATTAAATAATTGAAAAAAATTAATATTACGGAAAAATTGAACTTGGCTAGAGGAGATGCATATGAGCACGTGATTGGCGTCATATATTTCTATAACAGGTCAGAGTCCAGCAACAGAAAGGTACGTTTTATCTGTCTTTAACTTTTAAAGCGTGGTTAATACATTGCTCTTTCTAATAAACAACTGATAACTATTCTGAGTAACTATTCTTTGTAATTTATAATCTCGCACTACTGGTCGAATGACCTTGACATAAATCTACTTAACTTTTATAGTCGTATTTAATTCTTAAATAGTACTCAATTAAATTTCTATTGAATTTTTTCTAATTAATTCCTTTAAAAAAAAAAAAAAAAAAATTATTCTTTATAATTAAATCCCTACCTTATAAATTAATAAATTATTTAATTTCGAATTTGGTTACAATAGTCACTGCAATGGCTGACAAAATCGAAAAACGAATTAGAGTGTTAGAAGCGGAACAAAATACTTTATTTCAACGCGTACAACGCCTATACGATGATGCTAAAAATATTGACAACCCGCAAAATCAGGCGAATTTCAATATCAGGATTAAAACGTTGGAAAAAACAATGGGGGAATTAAACTCAGTAGCTAAGGAAATAGGGACGCTCAAACAGGAAATCAACCCATCTGAAAAAGTGAATTTACAAATTCTGAACACAGTAGATGAACTGTATTGTTATATCGTATACGAAGCGGATAAGTTAAAAATTGGTAGTAGTGCACATAAAGTTCCACAACAAAAAGAAAAGCTTCCCACATTGGAATTACCTTGGTTTTCAGGTGAAATAAATGAATGGCCAGTGTTTTATCATGCCTTCAAGGCAATTCATAATAACACGGGCCTGACTCAAACTGAAAAATTAAGATATCTGCTAGGTAAGCTGACCAAGAAAGCGCTCGCGCTTGTCTCTGGTTTTCAGCCCTCTGAGGAAAATTATATATTGATCTGGGAAACCTTAGTAGATAGGTTCCAGGATAAAAGGAATTTAGCATCGCATTACTTGAAACAAATTTTGAGTTTTAAGCCACTCTTGAATGAATCGGCTTCAGGGTTAGATGAATTCTTACAACAATTTTCTTCCTCATATGAGGCTCTTAAAGCTTTAGAAATAGAAAATCTCACTGATTTCATCATCTTTCATATCGCCTTATCTAAACTCGATCCCGAGACAGTCAGAGCTTTCGAGATGTCTGCTCGCACTCAAGCTATACCTACTTATGATCTTCTTCTTACTTTTGTAAAAGAACAAAATAAAATTCTTTCTAGGTATGGAAAAGTAATATCGCCCGCACATAAAACTAAAACTTCACACTCCTTTGTTGCCAGTAAAAGTAATATTAATATGCCGCTATGCAAAATTTGTTCACTAAATCAACACCAAGCTTATCACTGTAAAAGTTTTAAAGATCTTACACCCGAACAAAGATATAAATTAGCCAGGGAAAAGAATTTATGCATTAATTGCTTATCCCAGCATCATACTTCTCGCTTATGTAAGTCTAAGAACTCTTGCGCTATATGTGGTAAGCGACACCATTCAATTTTACACTTTTCGCTACCCGCACAAAATAGCAAATTACGCCCGCCCGAGAAGCCTGAGGTTGATAGCCCTAAGAATAAACCCCCGCCTGAGGTATCCGCAGCTTGTTGCGCCTCAGAGACTGAAAATAAGCCTTTTGAGGGCCCGAGTAAGGGCACTGTAATCTTATCTACCGCCACTATCAATGTATTTGATAGATGGGGAAATTCTCATAGAGTCAGAGCTCTCCTAGATTCAGGAAGTCAATCTGATTTTATTACCCGCAAACTTTTTAAGAAACTGGGACTCTCTAAAACACGATTACATTCCTCAGTAAGTGGGATAGGAACGGTTAAACAGAATTTGCCATTCTCTTCGCTTCTAACATTTTCCTCGCGATTCGATTCGAATAAAAAATTCACAATTCGCCCGCTAATAATAAATAGTATTGCAGATGCTATTCCCACTTATGAAACACTTTCCTCTCGTCTGCATGAATTTAATCATTTACCTTTGGCAGATGTCAATGTAAAAGGATCTGAAGAAGTTGACATCCTATTGGGAGCCGGAATATTCACCCGTCTATTGATGAACAATATAATAAGTTCTTCGCACACTTCTTTATCCGCCATTCAAACCGAACTCGGGTTTGTTGTTATGGGTAAAGTAGGTGAATCTGAACCCCCTAATTGTATTCAGGAGAACTACGCTATGTGCTGTATTTCGGACCAGTCTCCGCTTGAGGAGTTGGTTCATAAATTCTGGGAATTAGAAGATCTCCCTAAATCTAATTCAGCAGATTCAAGTGATGACGAATGTGAGAGAATGTTCTCTGAAACCGTTAATCGAGCTCCTAGTGGTCGATACTCAGTCTCGCTCCCTTTTAAACAGCCTCTTTCTATTCTCGGAAGTTCGTTAGTCCTTGCAAAAAAGAGATTTCTCAATTTAGAAAATAAATTAGCTTCCAACCCCGCCCTCAAGCAGGAATATCTCAATTTCATGAAAGACTATGAGCTGAAAGGACATATGACTCCTTCCGGTTTGGTAAATGAAGGTTATTATCTACCGCATCTAGCGGTAATACGCTCTGAGAGCGTTACAACTCGCCTACGAGTTGTCTTTGACGCTAGTGCCAAAGCGATAAACAGTTTATCTCTAAATGATATCCTTCACACAGGTCCCAAATTACAACCGGATCTTATGGTGATCTTAATAGGTTTTCGTCTCTTCCCAATTGCCATTACTGCTGATATAAGACAAATGTATCGGCAAATTGATGTAAATCCTGAAGACAGAGCTGCACAGAAAATTTTATGGCGTTTCTCCCCGCAAGAGGAACTCCATTCTTGGACTTTAAATACAGTAACGTTCGGGGTACGACCAGCGCCCTTTTTGGCTTTAAGGGTAATAAAGCAGCTGATCGCAGATGAAGGCCGGAAATTCCCTATGGCTGCGGAAGTTAGTAATCGCGATCTATTCATGGACGATTTAGTCACAAGTGTCGAAACTGAGGAAACGGCATTGGAGCTTTATGGCCAACTCAGGAAGCTGTTCAGTGCAGGCTGTTTCGAACTGGTGAAATGGTCTAGTAATTCGGATGCCTTGCTAAGAATCATCCCCGAAGCGGATCAATACCCGCTCCCAGTCGGGTTTCAGTTTGAATCTTGCATAAAAATTCTAGGGCTACAGTGGACGGCGAATAATGATTCCCTTTCATTCAAAGTGCAAATTCCCCAAGGGCAGTGCACAAAAAGGAATGTTCTATCCGCACTCGCTAGAATATTTGACCCTCTCGGGCTGTTGGCGCCTGTAACTTTCAAAGCTAAGTTACTAATTAAGGAAATGTGGCAATTAAAGCTAGATTGGGACGACGCACCCCCAGCAAAATTAATGAGAGTGTGGGATGAGTTCAAAGACCAAATACCGTTGCTTGGTAAAATTTATATTCCCCGCCATTTGCCAATTTACTCCTCCTCTCAAATAGACCTGATCGGTTTCGCAGACGCTTCAGAGAAAGGATACGGGGCAGTAACCTACATTAGAACCTGCTCTGTAAATGATACTGTACAAGTTAGGCTGCTATGCGCAAAATCTAAAATCGCACCTATGAAAGTAGTTTCAATACCCCGCCTTGAATTGTGCGCAGCTGTACTCCTCGCACGCTTAATACGCCTGCTGATAAACACTTTATCCCCTAGGGTTAACTTAAACAGAATTCTCGCTTTCTCTGACTCTGAAGTCGTTTTACACTGGCTCCACTCTCACCCCGCAAAGTGGTCCACTTTTGTGGCAAACAGAGTATCTATTATTCAGGAGATTTTGGCTCCTGATTATTGGTCACATGTCAAAGGGATGGAAAACCCCGCCGATTATGTTTCTAGAGGCTTAACACCTAGTCAGCTACAAACGAATAAGCTTTGGTTTCAAGGCCCATCGTGGCTCTACCAAGATAGCTCTACTTGGCCCGCCCCGCATATTAAATTAAAGGATATGGATCTGCCTGAACGAAAAGTGAAAGTTCTCGTCACTGCCCGCGATGGAAAAAATTTGTTCAGCAACTTTATCGATAGATTCTCTAGCTTTGTTAAGCTGCGAAGAGCTATGGTTTATGTTCTAGTATTTTGTAAGAAAATAGCTAGACGAAAACCGCTCCTTAACGCTGCTTCCCTTGAGCAGGCAGAATTAGAGCTGATCAAATTAGTCCAAAAAATACACTTCTCTACTGAGATTGAGAATATCAGCTCTTCAAAACTTTGTTCGCGACCTATCCAAAAATTGAACCCTTTCTTAAAGGATGGTCTGCTAAGGGTGGGGATAGGCTCTCTAATTCCTCATTAGCCTATGATGTAAAACATCCTTTACTTCTTCCTAAAAGGGATCACTTTGTGCATTTATTAATTGAGCATGTTCATAAAGCTAATATGCATACAGGCCCTAACTTGGTTCTTTCCATTCTCCGCAAAAAATATTGGATATTAGGAGGTCGGAACGCCGTTAGGATTGTCTTGAATAGGTGTAATTTTTGTTTTAAATTTAAACCACAACCATGTGCCCCGCTTATGGGTTCCCTGCCTGCTGCTCGAGTGCAGCAAGCTAAACCATTCATGAATACTGGAGTTGATTATGCTGGTCCTTTCTTAATATCCATGAGTAGGCGACGAGGGGTACGCCCCCAAAAGGCATATGTATGTCTGTTTGTGTGCTTAAGTGTAAAAGTGGTACACTTGGAGCTGGCCTCGAATTTGTCAACTCCAACTTTTCTGGACGCTTTTAAGAGATTCGTTGCCCGCCGCGGTCCGTGTCATGCTATTTACTCTGACTGTGGGACCAACTTTATTGGGGCCAAAGCTAAGCTTGAAGGGTTATATACGCTAATACAAGGAAAGGCCTACAATGAGACCTTGAACTCTGAGCTATCCACTCGAGGTATTCAGTGGAAGCTTAATCCCCCTTCTGCACCACATTTTGGAGGAATATGGGAGGCCAACATAAAAAGCGTAAAAACTCACTTGAAAAAAGTCATTGGCCAGCAAGTTCTGTCCTACGAAGAGTTTAACACGATCCTTACCCAGGTTGAAGCTCTGTTGAATTCCAGACCTTTATCAGCCCTTAGCTTAGATCCTTCAGAACCTTCAGCTCTAACCCCCGCTCACTTTCTCCTACAGCATAACTTGACCGGTTTACCCTCCGCTCCCATGACAGAAATTCCCTTAAGTCGCCTATCAAGATTCCAGCTTCTAGACAGAATGGTCCAAGATTTTTGGAAGCGCTGGCATGTAGAATATTTACACTCTTTACAAACTCGCCAAAAATGGACCGCAAATTCGCCTGCAGTAAAAAAGGGCACAATTGTGCTCATTAGAAATGAACACTCGCCCCCCATGACATGGCCCCTCGGTGTAATAGAGGAGGTACACCCCGGACTAGACAATATAACACGAGTGGTTACTGTAAGAACTGCAAAGGGCTCCTATAGGAGACCGCTGGTAAAAATATGCCCGCTCCCTTTACAGTAGAATATTCATTTTTATTTTATATCCTTTTCTTTTTGTACATATTTATTCTTTTCTATCTTTCTCTGTGTTATTCCCCATCTTCCCGGGGGGGAGAATGTTTGGTTCTTTATATATATATGTTAATATATCCACTTATACTTATACATACTTATTTTTAAAAGGAAGGAGCAATGTATGCGACCCGCTTTACGCGTGCTTAATTTCTAAAAGACGCCAATAGATAGTGCGAATATGCACCTTTCGTACTGGTCAATTACCCCTCCTCCTTAAATATCGTACTTAGAATTTTGAGTTAGTTCTTCTCTTACGGTAGGAAGCGTCAGTGCACGGCAAATTACATACGCTATGAGTATTAGTAGAAAGTGGTAGTTTATTGCAAATCTATATTCGCCCGCAATTCCGCATCATCTTGCCGTGATTCACTGTTGTCAATTTCTCTCTGAGAGGTATCGCCCGCTACCTACATCTTCGCCCGCTAAGGAGACAGGTTGTGAACCAGGTAAATCCCAAATTCCTTCCTGTATACCTTTCGCCTATTCCTCTTCTCCTTCACCTAGATTCACATCCTGACCTACCGCGAGCAAGAGGACAAAAGGTAAGCTAATATACTTATAAGCTAATTATACCACATACGCATATATATATATATATGTATTACAGAGAAACGCGGTCCACTTTAACCATATATATATATTTTTCGCACCATTTTATGGTCCTTCGGGCCATATATATATATTCTACGCAACAAACACTTTTAATGAATGTCTCTATAGACCACCCACCCATTAAGTATAAAAATAAATACATAATTAGATATATACAAATATATATAAGTGAGCCAAATGTTTTTACTATTTAGCTGTTTATCTTCATTAGTACTAAGAGTTGGGGAACTAGTATAAAAAGGCCAGCAGTTTGATGGTGGTGGGGGGAGCATCATTAGAAAAAGAAGTATATAACTTTAGCCAAGTTAGAGTATTAGTAACTGTAGCGATAGAAGTGGGGACACAGGGACGGCGATATTACAACTGGAGAGAATTACCAACTCTAACTCTTTTAACATCGTACACACTTATAAATCGTCCCCTATAATACCACTGTGGGTGGGCGCTAGTGGTGCTTGTTTTCTTTCTTCAATTCTTTTAACCAAGAGACTGTTTGCCAGCCTGACTCTCTAAAAATATCGATTGTTATGATCGATTATTATTACTAAAAGTGAAAACGCCCACGCTTGCTCAATATGATTCATATTTCTAAAAACTATTTTATATTATTATTATTATTTTTTTTTATTTCTGATGTGCATTTAAATTAGCTTTCTCAATTTGTCACCGGTTTCTTCTGTTCACTCGCACTTCCTTCACTACAAACGCACACAATATTAACCCCACTTACCAAACCAAACTCAATCCACTTACAGCTCCGCCGCTAATGGACTGTAAAAGTGTTGTTCTACTAATAAACTCTTTCTATTACCACCTTGTTAAAATTAGTTCATTCTATTGTCTTTAATTATATAGATATTTATGATATATGTACATCAATTAAATTTAGAAACCAATTAATTTTCGTCTATTTCTTAATTGTTTTGAAGTTTTATAGTAGAACACAAATTAATTTATTTTTTTATTTTTACTACAATTCTAGATGTAACAAATATTGTGACAAAATTTCCTTCAAACTTGGACGTTTTACTTACCAGTACTTTTAGTCAGACAAATTATTACGATTTTCGAAATTCGAGTTCTCACCGGCCGGAAATACATTTGACGACCCCTGAGCATGAAAAAAAATGTTTCTAGTGAATGGTTTGTATATGTGTGAAAGAAATAAAGACAAAATTTAGTTCCACAGTATCTGACACAAAAGTTTCGGGCTAAAACCATCCATCCCCGGAAGGCTACTTTAATGAATGTGTCTTTTTTTTTTTCAGTTTTCACGATTTGCTCGAAAACGGCTACAACGTTTTTCTTTAAACTTCGCAAACTATCTACACACATAAAAACGAATCTTTTTTATATGTAACATTTTCCCGGAAAAATTGATTTTTTAGGGAGATTTCTGGGAAAAGCTTGCCACTAACCAATTCCGTACCAATTCAGTACTGTGTATGGTTCTAACACCTGTATAAGATTAATTAATATACATTAGAATTCCAAATTTGAGGAAAATCTGTTTTTGAGTTTTTTTAGAATTTTCTCAAAAACATCTAAACTTCCTTTAAACTTAAAATGCTAACCTAACAACCTAACCTAACCTATCACTGTTATTTGTAACATTTTTCCAAAAAAATAAAATTAGACAGTTAAATTTCAAATGTTATTAGGTTTCTTCAATGTTCGCGTTGTTTACTGGACTATCATGTAATCATACTTCTACAACCTGCCTGGGTAGGAACTTGTACTCCCACCCGCCTTAGTGGCTGACAAAAATTCCAAAACTGTTGAAGGAATGGCTATAAAGCTGAATGAAAGATCTATTGTGGCTGTCTTAGATATTAGTATTGGCGACATTCGTCTGCTCATCAAAAGACGTATGGTTACATAATGGAATAAGATATTTAGACTTTTATGCTGGGTATACCCATGGATTGTTTGGTTTAGATTCATAATTTCGAAAACATTTACGTTTCACACGATTCACGTTTCCGAGTCGCAACATCAGATAGATCAGAATGGACCCGATGACCATCTATACCAGGATTGATTCTCGACTGTGAGAGGAGATGGAGCCAGAAATTATAGCCATAAACCTAAAACTCATATCTGGGTAGTTCTGGGCAGGTATGCTGCAGCCTTCTAAATGTCGATTGTGGCTATATTACACTGTGCCCAGCTGATTCTAAACTGGAATCTCCATAATAGAAGCATAGTTATATACTCCGATATTCAGGCTACGATTAAAGCCATCGATGCCTATCTGGTTAATTCTAAGTGATGTGGAATTGTATTCAGCTCTTCAGTTGGGCAGGAGGTGGGTAACTATAATAAGCTCGTTCTATCCTATGTGTCATCAGAATGCGGATGAGTTGGCCCTTAAACTTCCTACACTATCTACGTACAACCAACCCGATCTCTTTTATATTTGAAACATTTTCCTAGAAAAATTGATTCAGAGGTTCAAACGCACCTTTTATGTCCGGAATGTTTAGGCGGCGTTCCCCGGGCAGTGACTAAATCAATTTTTACGTCCTGGATTCACAGCAAATCACAGGCTTTTTATTTTTTAAACCCTACTTTAGCCGAAGCCTTTCTGGGCCCTTATAGATACACTACAATTCGGTGTCTTCTCAATGCCCCGGCTTCCAGGAAGTGTTTCCTTGTTATAGATAACACTGTGTCCCCCCCCGGATAAGAGCTGTGGAGGGCTTCTAGGGCGAGAGAATCTAACGGCAGCACTTCTGGGCTTGAATCCTGGATTTTCGCGTCTATAGTCCAGTGCGCTAACACTGATCTAATCTCGTCCCTTGGAAATTCAAAGGGGTTGTTGGAGAAAATGCCAGTGGAGAAAAAGTTCATCAAGGGACCTTCGCAGAGGTTTACGGCAGAAGTAATTTGCGGCTAAACCAGGGCCGTGTGACCTTAATTATTAGGTTCTGGCTGTTGAAGCAATAGTGGGTCAAGCTGGTTCTGCATGACTGGTTCTATGTCGTCTGTGATTACGAAAGCCTGACAAGATGTCGGGATTCCTCCAACTGAGGCGATGAATCGTCCAGGGTAAAGGGCTATGGGATCTGCTTGTGAGCATTAGACTTACGTAGATGCTCTTTGCCAGAGCTTAACCTAAGATAACTGATAGATATCACGGCTTGTGGTGATTATGGGCCGATTAGGACTGCCCTAAACAACTGTTAATCTTTTATAACATATAATGTAATCGTGTTAATGAGTGTGTGGGCTAGAGTATGCCTGTGGTATGCAAATAGTTGCACGCATCAACTACTACCATAGTAGGGGCCCTATATAGTATATTGTGGGAGTGTGGGAATGGTGTCATTTACATGTGTCGTGCCCGCAGAGACGCCAAGATCCTTGAAGGAGTAGTTAGTCCACCTCTTCCAATGGAGAAAAATTCCAGAAACTATCTTAAATCATCATTAAAACTCTTGAAACCCACCAGTGAATTTGAGGAAATTAATGAAAAAGGAAATCGAAAGACTGAAAAAATTTCAGTCTTTATTTATAAAGATGCCAAGTTTTTAATTAAATTAAAATACTTAGTAAAAGTCTTTACTATTCCCTTAATAAATATAGATATTATAAACACAAAATCTTGAAAACACTTAAAAGAAGATTGTCGTAGAAGTGACTAGTGACTTGACAGAGAAGTGAAGCCTGCCACCTGGCGCTTGTAGATCACTTCGCTATACCCTCCCTATAAACTACATTCCCCTGCTGACATATTACCCAACACGCCATTCATAGTTACCTCTATCACCACACATATAAATTAACTCCCACATTATTATTATTAAACTTTTGAACAAACTTGTTGTTGTTTTATATAAGTCGCAAGAACCACAAACTTATTCCGTTTAGGCATTACCTACCGACATCAGACACGAAAATTCTGGGTAAAATCCATCAACTAGAAGTGCAACTTCACCGATTTTATTTTTAATTTTTTGTAATTTTCTCATAATTGGCTCCAACGATTTTCTTAAAACTTCGTATACTATGTACACACATTAGTACCTATTACTTTTATTGAAAACATTTCCCAGGAAAATTGATTTTTTGGTGGTTCCACCTACATAATATTAATACACATTAGAAGCATATATGGAATTCCAAATTTGAAGAAAGTCGGTTAACTGGAACTGCAATCTTACAGAATAGATGTTTGAGTTTTTTTGGAATTTTTCGAAAACGAACAGAATGATTTTTAATGTTTGCTGCACAGATAAGAACGTATCCCTTTTATATGAAACATTTTTCTGAAAACGATTATTTTAGAGGGGAATTGGGGGTCTATCAGTTAGTTTAAATTTAAATTTGCAACAAGCTTTGTTGATCTTGATACAAAGCGCTCCACGTAAGGCCGCTCAGTTATGCAACTAAATTCCCTAACACCATGTTTATGCCCAGCCCAACTTACTATTGTAAACGTAAATGCAATTTTAAAGAAATTTCGTCAATCGACACGTTAAAGAGAAATCGTTTCACGCTAGAGTTTTTTCATTCTCAGCACCGCTCAAAACAATATGTCTGTGTCGAAAGAATAGTTAATTTCTCAAAATCGACACGAAAGTAATATTTCTTTCGTTCTATGACAGAGAAAATAATAGGTGGTAAACTAAAATATAGAGTGCGCTGGCAGCGGGTCACTGGCAGGCGTTCTAACATTTGAAAACTTTTTAGTTACATGCAATGGCACTTAACACTGTGTCAGGTAGTACTTACTGGCTGGTTGGCAGTGCCCTATCCATTTCCCTACCCCTCTACTTTGATGATGTTGACACGAAATGTACAAGTGGGTATATTTCTTTCTGGTCTTAAGGAGTGATGTTTATTTTTGTACACAGTCTGACTGATTCTAGCATACTCTAGTTTGTCTTCACCTTCAGATTTATCTTACTAGGATATTTCCTTAGGCTGCTACATTAAACACAAATCTGCCAATAATCTATCAATCTATATCTCCTATTTTGTTATTTGATTTTCAGACCTTTAAGGAGATTTTTCAAGACTTTTTATACAAAAGACAGATCTCTGTTGTTATAAATGGTTTTGATTAGAAGAGGTGTATTGTGTTTAAGTTTGAAGTTCGTAATCAGTTTATGAGGGACGCAAAATTGTGGACATCCTTTCAATCAGACAATCCTATCAATTAGATGGACAATAGTTTCATCCTTTACGGCAAACAAATTGGACAATCAACAGCAGCCTGCTGTAGGCAACTAGTTTGTCTGTCTGTCCGTTGTTTGTAACACAGAAATAAAATTAACAATTGTAGCAAGATTCACATTAAACATAAACAACAAACTCCTAATTTGCAAGACTCTACTGAAACCATTTTGCACATGCGGACTTCAGCTTTGGGCAGCGGCTAAACAGACATATTTGAGAAAAATTTAGACTCGCCAATCTCATTCACTACTGACTATTCTCTCATCTCCTTTCTGTGTTACAAACGATACAATAGGTACATCAAACTTGAAACAGTACAGCAAGCAGCACATCGACTGTACACTAAGTAACATGTCAAACTCAACGGTCACACAAATCTTCTTATCAACAATTTACGAACTGCTTTAGTTCCAGAAAGAAGATTAAAACCGAGATGGCCGCAAGACTTGTTACACCACCGTAGACAAACTTCATACTGACTGACAGACCTCACTGAACCACATTATGAATAGCATAATTACATTTCACACCCATGAAACATTTCATTCACTTCATGGCCATCACTGGATGGAGTAACTGAACTCGTTGTACACGTCATTTCATTATCTTAACAGGCAAAATACATTTTGTGTTGGAACTGTATTACAATTAAATAAAAAATAAAAAATTATAGCGGTGCACTAGAAGCGGCTGATCCAATAGAAGCAAGGAGCAATTCTTCATTGTATTGTTTCGAGAGTGCGTTTTCACCTGAAATACTACTATGGGTTTTGAAGTTCCCTAAGTATGAAACAAGTGTTTTTAGAATTGATGACTGTAGTTCTGTACATTTCTTTTTCTTTTTCACAGAGCTTGTTTACAACATTAAACTGTATCCTGTATTTCTATTACCCACATTTTCCAGCCCATCCTATCACCTTCAGGAAGTTTTCTTCATAGCATTTTTTATGTATACTCCAACAACATTTTCGTCCACCTCTCATTATCAATTATTTTAACGTAGCCAGACCAGTTCAGGAGCATTGTGCCGATGTCATGCACATTGGATATTTAACAAAGAGCCAGCCCTACTCCTTCATTATTTGGGATTCGTTGGAGTTCGGGACACCTCACAATTCCTCCGCCAGTAGTCCATTTCTAGCCACAGGTTGAGTTTTTCTACCAAATTAGTAGTTAAATTAGCGTATAATGAAATCATCAATTTTTTAATTCGCAAGAGTTGGATCATGCAGGATCGTGAGTTCTTGTGTGGTCGCACTGTTCTTCGGCCAGTCTTGCTTAGTACAAAGTATATACGCAGAACCCTAGGCACTGTACAAAATATTTCCTTCTGTAGTTTTATTAGCACGATGACACAGAACTCTTTTGCACTAACATTGCAACAATCACGCACCTTGCCTGCTCCAAACAAAAAAACGTAAACAAATGTTTGGTAGGGCGCGAAAGAGAAGACGGGGAAGCAACGTTAGCGCTGAGCGAGCATATCTTCTGGAGAGCATTGTAAGTTGGAAGAATTCGTATAAGTAATCGCTTCCGGCAATCTCATCATGTATTCGCAGAATTCTGTAGAAATTTCTAAAAGACTTGGAAGGCACCGCTGCTTATTTCGAAGTTCCTGTTATTCTTTCAGCTGCCTCTGATGTGATCCACTCCAAAATATTTGCAACACTTTGCTTTCTTCTATGGCCTCTCCCCAGTCTCATACCATGGGACTCCATTTATGCGATTTCCCCTATGGCCCCTCGGAATTTTCAGGGGTCTCACGGGGCTATATGGCTCCCGATTGTGAATCGCTGAACTATAATATAAGGTAGTTGCTTTGTCCTAAGTGATAGTAAGTGAATTGTGCGATTTCTCACCACTTCTATATATGTATAAGTTTAGTAAAAATTCAGATTTTGAAGAAAAATTATATTAATTAAAAAATTATATGAATTGTAGTAAAAGAATGTCATAGGAATTTTCACACTCGATTTTATTCTCTTTAACAAAAGATTAACACCAAATATAAAAGATTAACACCAAATGTAAAAGCTATTTTTAGTGCTGCTAGTAAATGCGGGTAGTTAAGAATGAAGTTAGTAAATAGTAGTGGTAATATAATAGTAAAGGAGAGATAGTTCTATTAGAAGAACTACTAAAGAGACTAAGATGAAAGAAGAAGCAGATAAAGGTTGGTAGACAAAGAGTGCAGCACCAGTTAGTATACTGGGTAGTTAATGTTCATTAGTCAGAAATAATGTTGAAAGAGGAAGGAAAGTGTAGAAAAAGGAGATAACAATTTAAAACCTCCTCACCTTTCTAGGGTCTCTTTTATAATCTTTTAGCTCTCATTCTACTAGATAGCTAACAGATAGCACCACGGTATACAGAACTGTGTAGAACACCCTACTAGGCTAATAATTAACAATCTCTCATCCCCGCTCACCACGCACCCTCAATTAAATATCCCCACTTCTTATTATCCCTACTCCAACATTTCTATCCCCACCACACTCATTATATATACACAACATCTTATCACTAATTGATCGAACTTTACTTCCTTCTTTATCTTCCAGTTCCTCTAACTCAAAAACCTTAAAGCTGCTCAACACTCCCCTCTTCGTGATCCACATTTACTCCACCCTATTGCTTAATTAATATTCCACAATACTGCACAATAAATGAATCCACTCTTTTATTTCACTTATTCTTATCAACTTCATTTTCATTTATTTGTTTTTTTTTTTTTAAGCTCTTTCACAATAATTATTGCTTTCTCAAAAAATGTTAGTAATGTGATCTTATCAAATTTTAGAAATTCAGTTTTATCTTCCGGATAAGATGAGATTCCGATTGGGTACATTGATTTTAGTGGAAATCCAGGAAGATGCGGCGACCTTAGGTAACCAAAAGAAGAAAAATAAGGAATTGATGATAATATTGCAGGACGTGTGCAGTATGAAAATTAAGTCTCTGAACAACTTTTCAGCGTGATGAAACCGTTTTAATGATGCATACTAGAACTATGATCAAAATTCCTAACCATCTAGAAGTGTTTTTTAAGCAGACTTAGAAGTAAATCAGTGTGTGCGCTAAGAATGCACTTATACCTGCTTATAATTCGTTATCATTATGCTTAGTCAAATTAAATTTTTCGAAAGAAATTAAGTCTTTTTCTTCAATTAAATACAAATTTGTTGACTTGAGCTATTTTTTTACTTATTTATCTCTTTTGGGTCAATATCCTTTAGCAAGAAATTGATGATATAATATTACAGAAGAAAAAAATCTGTGTGAATCACACACAAGACTTCCTTCTACTGCAATTTACAGAAATGGTAAATTTTCTTCACACACACTTATATTTCTTACTAGATGTTTTGTTTAAGGAAACTCGTCGGTGTTTTTATGGAGAAAATCATAGAAAACTGAAAAACCTGAAAAGTCAAGTCGCATTTCTGGTGAACCAATTTTCTTAAAACTGAGAATTTTGGCAACATATATAATACTAATAATATTATGTAGTTGACAGAATTGTACTATAAAAACTGAAATAGCATATCAGTGGAAAACATAACCCCATCCCTCTACTAAAGTCCTGTTAAATGAATTTTCCCGGAGAAATGTTTCAAATAAACGCTCTTTATATGTGTAATTAATAAGTTTAAAGAGAATCGTTGGAGCAATGTTCGAGAAAATCGCAAAAAAAACTGAAATTCCATTCAGTAAAGTATTACTATCGAATAATCGATTTCGATCAAAACATTGCCAAGTCTCATGCTAGCACCAAAATATCCAGTCTGAAATTTCACACACACACACACACGTCAACTTTTCGGTCTCAGGAGACCTCTGAAGAACTGAACTGAATAGCAGATTCCAAATACTAAAAAAACTTTTAGACAAACGTTCGAAACTTACATTACATAACAAACGACAACTATATTATTCTCTATTAGCCCCTATTTGGACTTACGGAATCGAATTATATGGGACAGCCAGACATTCAAACCTTTACCGCATTCAGTCCCTACAGTCCAAAATCCTTCGCACCATAGTCAATACTCCCTTCTATGTTTTCAATTCCCTTCGTTTCTGCGACAGCCAAGTCTCGTTATCTAAAGTTCCATTCTCAACTATCCTCTCATTCAAATCCACTTATCCAAACACTCTCAACCACAACTCTCCCCTCTAACCCATCACGGCGATTGAGGCGTCGATGACCTCGCGATCATCTGCTTACGTAAGCGACTGTCAGTTGTGACTCCGTTTTAATGGTTTATTACGACTGCCATTGCTAGATGACAGTCGTTCATGTAAATCAGGTCATGTGTGCCTGCGGCCTTCTGCCAACGCACACATTATTCAAATGTTATCTACTTTACTTGTTGCATGTAACATTGTGTAGTTGTAAAAACCAATAAAAATTAAAAAAAAAAAGGAGATCTCAAACGTGTATATCCGGGAAAACTCGATAAATTTGACACGATCGCAATACTTCCTGTTACCAGCAGTAAGAGGAAGTGAAAGAACTATAAATTAAAGTAATTGTTGTGGTAGTCGGTTCCGCAGAGGTGGAAAGCATCAGAGACATTATCCGTGTAGCCAGCTTCATTTTGTGGTCATCGACTGGTTTCGGGCTTCGCCATTTGTTGGACAGTGTAATAACATAGACTTGCAAAGAGCAAATACAGTTGGTACACTCTGTATTTCCTCTGTGCAAGTCTATGTTATTACACTGTTCAACAAAAACATCCTGATGATGGGCGAACGTCCGAAACCGGTCGATGGCCACACGGAAAATGTCTCAAAGTAATGTCTATTTTTCCAAGCGGGCTTAACTTCCAACTACCAAATTATGTGGACGGGTCCACATAATTATCATTAACATTAATATTTTTTTTTACGAATATAAATTTTAGCGTTTTACGCGGTGCTCGAACTGGGGACTTCCCAGTTACAAGGCCATGCTGATAACCGCTACACCAACACCCGCCCCTTTATATATTATATATTGTAACGTTTTTCCCTCTAAACTAGCTACTGCAACTAATTATAAGTGGGTTCGTATAGATAAAATACTCTAAACTTCAATAAAGAAAACACCAATTTATTGTTATACATAATAAATTACAAAATACAACACTTACTAATAATTACTTCACAGTTTAAACCACAAAAGTTCACTTTGTCACTTTTTATACACTTTCCACAAACCTACACTTCGTTTGTAACTAGAAAACTCTCCAAAACTCTCTGCGGTCCCACTATTTTTTACCGGTGGAGAATCTTCTAGAATCTTCTCAATCCTTCCAGAAATAACTAGAGCGCGTAGCCAGCGCTTCCTAGCGGCCACTAAAAGAACTTGATGTTCCTACTTCCTCTCCTAGATGGCACCACTGGCTGCGTTACAATATGTAAGGTAAGCAAAAAATAGGAAAACCATGATGAGAAAGAACAAAACTATAATCTATTTAAAGAAGAAAAATTGAACAAAGAAAACAGTATTAAAAACTGATAACCAAAGTAACAGAATAATAAGTGAAAAAGTAACCTTCCTAAACCTTAATTCATTTGATACATTTTCTGTGATTGTACAAGAAATCTTAGCACAATTCAAGGATTAAGGAAATTTTGATGGAGGGGGACCATCTGATATTATCTATTTATATTTTTCTAATTAACATAATCCTTTATATAATAAATACAATTTACATGCTGCTACGTAAATACCTACAAAATATTATTTACTAGTTTCGTTTACTCACATAACTCATAATAATACTATTAGATATTTTTTTTCTTATAGGTATACTAATAGAAAGGTGGACAACAGGAAGTGGCTAGTCATAATTACTTAGCATATTAGGCTATTAGTGGTTTTTAAGGAGAGAGAGAGAGAGAGAGAAGTTTCAACTTAAAATAAGACGCCTACATATAGTTGAAGCCTAAAAGACCACGCCTTAGTTGGTGCTAACGAGATGTGATTAACTGTCTTCTAGCCATTATAAAACAGTATGTGTGTGTACGTATGTCTGTCTTTATGTATATAATAGGATTTAAAGAAGATGAAGTAGAAAACAGTTACTGTGTGATTGTGACCAACACACACACAAATAAAAGAAGAAGATTACAATGGTCTAATAACTCAGCAGAACATCTTTCTACGTTTCACAGTCAGCACCTACGAGTATTATACATTAACTATCTAGATGGCAATTTAGTGGGCGACATATGACTTTTATTACATCTCTACCTACCACTGTATAAAATGATAATTAGTGTTCAAATATTTTTCAAAAAAATTGTCATAAATTTCATATAAATAGCTTTTTTATTCTTTTTTTTTTGTTAAATGATGTGTGAAATTTTTGTGATTGAGTGTTTACCGGGAAATATACGGCGTTTGGCTACAACCATTTTCTTTAAACTGGATATATAAACTACACATACAAAGAGCTACAACTTTTATTTGAAACGTTTCTCTGGGAAAATTCATTTAAGGGTACTTTTGAGGTGGGGTGGCACACTTCCTCTAAAGTGCTATTTCAGTCCGATCATCTAAATAATATTAATTAGAATTAAATATGGTGTTGAAATTCTGAGTTTGAAGAAAATGGAATACCCGAAGCGCCTTTTTTACTGAAAAGTATTGATCAGTTTTCTGCAATTTTCTCTAAACCAGCTCCAACGATATTCTTTAAACGAAGTGTGTGAACTACACATTAAAGAGCAACAACTTTTATTTAAAACAGTTCTCCGGGTATACTCATTTAAGGGGGTTTTTGAGGGAGGGTTGGGGATAAGTTTCTTTTAGGTGGGGTTGAGGGAGGGTAGTGCTATCTTAGTTGATTAGATACAATTGTACCATCTAAACATAATTAATTAGAAATAAATAGATTGTCAAAATTCGAAGTTTTAAACAAATTAGTAAACCGAGAGTGCGCTTTTACTGAACAATTTTTCAGTTTTCTGGATTTTCTCCATAAAAACTCCGACGAATTTCATTAAATTTGGTATAGGTACTAACTATGAAATTTGTCAATAATAATTTTGTAATCTGCAGAAAGTTGCAGTTCCAGATTTGTTTACATAAAACTAAAGTAATTTTAAATGTCTTGTTACTAAGGTAACATAGATTACTCATACCATGTGGTGGAACATCACCTAATGGTGACTAAAAGCAAGCAAATTTGGACTCAAACAACAACAAACCACAAACCTGGGACTCAATTGTTCTATTGGCAACCGCATCAATGCGCCACCACTGAGTTCCAAGCGCCCGTCAACTACACATTAAGCCTTCTGTCACACCCACTACAAGTACTGGCACGTGGGATTCATCTTCGACAGCCAATCTCTCATTTAGAAACTGTATGTAGCGGTAAGAGAATCTGAATAAAGACTGAGAGTTTAGGGGTGAATCGCTAAATCAACTTGAAGCGTACGATGGAATCACCAGATAAACTTTAAAGGGTAAAGGTGAAGGCATTACATCACTTCAACCTTGAGGCATTACATCAACTTCAACCTTGAAAGGTTCAGACTAGCTCACCCATGTTAGAACCAGCAAGAGTTCTAACAAGTCACATCACTCCAAGCGACTCACATCAGCCAGCGCTATACCATTGAATATTCACTTCACGCTAACAATCAGTTTTCACTCTTTGCTCGAACTCCCTGCACCCTACTAGAATCTCTTCTCTCCTTATTCACTATAAAATACGTTGATTTAAATTGTGAGTTTAGTGGTAGCTCGTGCGTGCTCTCTTACACTATTTTCAAATTTGTTTTTGGTAAAGAACGTTGTCTGTGTTGTTCCCGAGAATGTAAAGAGGATGTTGCTCACTTTTTATTAAATTGTCCTTTGTACTCTAATGTTAGATCAATGTATTTAAGCAGATATATAAAGAACTTGGATGACCATAACAACATTATTAACATATTAGACATAGTTTCTGTTGAAAAATTAGATCATGTCTACTTTTATATCTTAAACAGCCTCAACTTGAGGAAATTGAAATTAGGTATGAATTGATCAACTTAACTTTTATTGTGAATTTAGCTTTGTCTGTGTATAACTTGTTAGGTATTTTGTATTAAGCAGTGAATTTTTCTTTTTAAGTTTTGAATTCTATTTTGTTGCTTTTATGTTTATTTGCAGTTAATTTCATTACAGTTTGATTTTTAGTTTAT
This sequence comes from Triatoma infestans, assembly GCA_011037195.1. Taxonomy (NCBI): domain Eukaryota; kingdom Metazoa; phylum Arthropoda; class Insecta; order Hemiptera; family Reduviidae; genus Triatoma; species Triatoma infestans. The sequence goes on from JAAEAF010000833.1 coordinate 143,718, forward strand.
GTTTATGTTGTATGTGGATTTGTGAGGATACATGGATGAGAAATAGATATAACAATGGGGAGAAAAAGAAAAAAAATAAAATAAAATAAATAAAAATTTTGAAAGGAAAATAAAAGGTAGTGATAGACTTGGCAGAAAAGTTTGATGTATAGTTCATATAATGTAAAACATATATATATATATTTTGTTTGTTTTTGTTTTCTTTGTTAGTCAGCTTTTAGCTACCGCTGTATTCTAATTTTTCTAATTTTTGTTCATGTAATCACTTTATTTTACCCAACTCCCTGCAATAAGCCTATTAGGCTTCAATGTAGTGTTTATAGTAAATAAAAAAAATAAATATTTTCACCATTCAGCGCCATCATCTCTGCCACCATTACATCTGTAAACTATACAATCGGTAAATGTGAATAATTGTAGCTCTAACTTGCCTGTGTGGGTTTGTTAAAACCTAAATAATTGGAGACAACCAACCACTCCTGGCCACCTTACTTGATGCGATCAGGTCAATTTGGCCTCGGTACAGTATCTTTCTAGAATTGTTTCTTTTTTTTGTTACCCGAGTATTGGAAGTATCATGTTCTTTGGGCTATTGGTTCAATCTACGATGGAAACAAAATTCTGGATACGATTACCAGGACAAAAGAAAAGAAAATAAATTTGATTCAGTAATTACTATTATCAGTTCCAAATGTTAACGATGTTAAAAAATAAAATAATTAAGTATTTCATAATAACTGAATCAATTACTTTAAAAAAAGATGTTAGTTAATTTAAAAAAAAAAACAAACAAACAGAAACGAAAGGAATTGAGAGACTTTATAATACAAGTAGGAGAATAAGAAGAAAAAAGAAAAAGTAATAAAATACAAGCGGAAGTCATTAAAAGGGTTTTTACCTTGGTTAAATAGATAGTAGAAACGGATAATGTCTTGACACTCAAGAGAATACTCAGTAATGAAGTAGATCAGTAGTATTACTAACCGCTGTTCGGTAGATAGAAACGAATATCATGATGATGATCACGAAGGAGAAGACATCGACTATGGTGGAGAGGACGAAGGTGGTACTAGTAGTAAGTAGTCAGTAGTAGCAATAGTTAGTAGAGTAGTAGTTTGTTTGGCAAGTTGGCAGCAATAAATAGTAGTGGCAAGGCTCTCTTACTCTCTTTGCGGTGAAAAACTTGGCATGTTCCGTTCAGTTTAGTTGTGTACTTCTACCGCTGTTGGACTCACTTCCTCTATCCCCCCTCACCATCTCATCCCAGTCAGTAAGTAACTAGTTAAATAAAACACCCCTGATCAGGTGATCAACAACCAAATGAATATAAAACTTGTGACCACTATTTTCTTTCTACATTTCTTCTTTTTTTTAAATATTGATTTCATCAAAAAACGGATCTAAGTTTTTTCCTTAAACTCTCCTTTCTCCGCAGTAATAATGAAAATATAATCTGATGTGAAATACTCACACCGCTTTCTCTTACTTCAATTTACATGGATATAACTGATCATTTTCTTCGATTACGATATTTTTACTAAATGTTGCTGTGTATTTCTCAGGCAACTGGTTGGATGTCATACTGGGCTTGTGGCTTTAAGAAGACTTCTCTATCTAATGGGGTTCATGCCAGAACCCTTTTGTAGAGTTTGTGAAACAGAGGAAGAAACACCCATCCCCTCTTATAACAAATTGCTTGGATTATGAGGAAATAAGGTTCAGTATCTTTGATCTGAAAAGTATTTTTTTTTTCTTTCTCTGGCATTGGTATGTTATCATTCAGCCTTATATGATTATGGGTTATAGTACTTATAATGGGGTTGCTTGGATGGAGAGAATTGGTCTGGTTTGATGAAATTAAGAAGAATAGGTTAACACTAGTAAACACTGTAATATAATAATGAGTTATACTGACTGCCTGGACTTTACAGTTGAAATGACAGTGTATGGTAGAGTGGAAAAGAGGTAGTGACACGTAGTGATGAACTCAGTAGTATGAACTGTTTGAACTGTATCTTCTCTGTGTCCCGTCGCTGTATTTATATGGTTTCTGCCACTCTAATCCGAGAGAGTGGTCCTAGCATTTGTTTCTCTTCTCTGCTCTCTTTGACACTGTCTCTGCTCTCTTTGATACTGTTAAGAGAAACAAATGCTAGAACCACTCTCTCGGATTAGAGTGGGAGAAACCATATAAATACAGCGACGGGACACAAAAAAGATATAGTTCAAATAGTTCATACTACTGAGTTCATCACTACGGGTCATTACCCCTTTTCCACTCTACCATACTCTAATCTGAGAAAGTGGTCCTAGAATTTGTTTCTCTTCTCTGCTCTGTTTGGATACTGTTACATACTGTAATCCACAATGTTGTTGAGTTCAATAATACTTGAAATTACACAAATTTTCCTTTATTCAATATTACATAAACATATAGATAAAGTTACCATTAATTAATTATAAACTACTATCATTAAGTATAACGGAAATATAATTACTCGTTGGGCGCCTGGTTAGTTTGAATAACCCGATATTCACTCGTAAACGTTTACGATAATTATGTACATACGTTTTCACACCCCACAGTGAAGTCCAGCGGAGAATGTTCTTCGGTGGTACCACGGTATATCGTTCGAAATATTCGGATGGTCAACTTCACCACTTTGCCAGACAGACAGACATACGGCAAGTCAGTCAGATGGCCGCTCTCTCCTACTCCTTGCCGGCACAGCTATGCTATCTATCGGCGGCCCTTAGGGCAGATCATGTCATCTAATGGCTACACGAGTGCATCAATAATTTGTTTGGTCACAATACTGACTACGTACTTAGCACCACAGGCATTCTCCACGAATCTAACCCACTCCATTCATGCAAATAAATACAAACACGCCAATAAATACATTCGTAGAATAAACTCTAGAACCTAACGCGACTCATTTTACTATAAATATTAGGCCAACATTCATACGGCCCTGTATATTTAACCTAGTATAATAAACCTAAAATATAGCTAATACACTATATACAGGAAATATATACATATTAATCACAGATGGGATGATGTACTCAATATTCCAACCAATCCCGAAATACTTAAACCTAATCGCATTCACTCACCTTACATTCTCAAGCATACAAACAGACATACTTTCACTAACCACAATCAGATTGATCGGTAAACTATGTCTGTGGAAGAGTTTACGCTATTTCCCTTTAAGGTTATGGTCCATTTTGTTCTGCGGTGAATCTAGATGGGTTAGACCTGGATTTGGACTTTTGTACAAGATTCGGTCTGTTGTTTTTCCTTTGGAATAGCTATATGGGCCCAGTGGGCTTTGGATATTGTAGGGTTTAGGGCCCTCCTTATAGACGAATAATAATACTCTGAAGAAGCCTTTTGCGAAACGTCGCTTTATACCAAACCAAAGAGCAATCCTAACCCGAGGCCTCTAATAATTTCCCCTTTTTTTTTTTATTAAAATTAATTCGAGTATGGTTAACCAAAAAAAAAATTATGTTTTGGTATCACCAAAATTTTCCAAAAATCAACTTTATGTTGAGAATGGTTTCAAATAAGAGTAAAAGACCTTCATTGGAGCTATTTTCAAGAACAGTAGCAATAGCTATGAAACTGCAGCCAATAGAGTGTATGCTGAAATACAAAGGTTGGAGGTTGAAAGGTATATTTTTCTATTTTGTGGAATATATTTTATTCGCATTGATTAGCGATTAACAAATACATAAAGCTATTAAGTTTTGCAAATTGGGCTTAAAGAAATCACTTAAGAAGTTGCGTCTACAGAACACACATATTTTTGGTTTGATTTATTCTTAGATCAGCGGTTTTAGTTTTGGAAATGTTTCTACCAGTGCCTTTCGAGATCTAGTTAATATATCTATATCGTATGCATAACTTAATATACGAATTTCTTTTTTTTCTTCAGATTTGTTACAATTTTCGGATAAAATCTGAAGAAACTTTCAGAAATATCGCTTTTCCGGTTGAACGGATTTTGACTGAAATCTTCATTTAACAACCGGAAATGCGATATTACGTAAAGGAAAAAAAATCTGGGGTGAAACACTCACACAACTTTCTCTTACTCCAATTTTCGAAATTGTAATTGACAAATTTTATAGTTGGTGTACAAAATTTAATGAAATTTGCCGGAGTTGGTCAGAATTCGTTGAAAATTGAAAAAACTGTTCAGTCAAAGCGCACTTCCGGTTTACTAATTTACTTAAAACTCGGAATTTCGGCAATCTATTTATTTCTAATTAATTTTGTTTGGATGGTAGAATTATATAATCAACTATGATTGCGCTTTAGAGAAAAACATAACTCCAGTCCTCTCCCAAAAGCCTCCTTAATGACTTTACCAGGAGAAATGTTTCAAATGAAAGTTGTAGCTCTTTATACGTGTAGTTCACATCCCTAGATTAAAGAAAATCGTTGGAGCTGTTTTAGAGAAAATAAAGCAAAAAAACTGAAAAATACATTTCAGTAAAAACGCAATTCATGTCATCCGATTTTTTTCAAACTTGGAATTTCAACAACACATTTAATTCTAATTGACAGAATTTAATTTAGATGACAAAATTCTATGGTAAACTGAAATAGCTTTTAGAGGAAAGTCTAACCCCACCCCTCCCCCAAAAGTGCCCTTAAATAAATTTTCCCAGAGAAATGTTTTAAATAAAAGTTTTAGATTTCTGTATTTGTAGTTGATATACTATGTTTGAAGAAAATCGTCGGAGCCATTTTTGAGATAATTGCAAGAAAGTGAAAAGCCATTAAGTAAAGTGGTACTTTCGGTTGGGGAATTTTGACAGATGACCTTCTGTCAGATCCCATGGTAATACCTAATCGAAATATCAAGTTTGAACTTTCTACGGTTTTTCATTTTTGAGCTATGCAATTCACATACACCACACGGACACACAATAATTTCATATAATGCTCGCAGAACGGGGCATGATGTCTAAATTTTTTAAAAAAGAATCAGACCATTTTCTAAAAACCACTTTTTTGGACTCAGGGGACCTTAAAACGGATATATATGGTGAAAACTCGAAATCGAAAATTTGGCTAGATTATAATATTTCCTCTTACTAGGAGTAAGAAAAAAGTGAACAATGTATGATATAAATAATTGGTTCAGACATTTTGATGGGTTTATATCAAAGTTTCGTTTAGATACATATTACAGACATTTATTGATATTCTAATATTAGATTTAGACATGTGACAATCTTCTAGAGAGAGAGAGAGAGAATTAGACATATGATGGTTTATAATCAGAATTAGGGCGTCCTTTAATTAGCCATCTATCAATGTTTAAACGAACAAACATTCGTTCAGATTTTGGTGATATGAAATCGATTGTATGATAGATATTTATTGAATTTATTACTTTCTCCTTAGTAAACAGGAAGTACTGTGTTCCTGTCAAATTCAAAAAAATTGAGTTTTCACCGGAAGTACAAGTTTGGAGATCTCCTGAGTACAGACGAAAAGTTTTTTCAGCGGAAGTGTGACTGCGTGTAAACAAAAACAAAAAAAATCTCAAAACCAAAATATCGCAGGTAATATTTCGTATTTAGGTACAGCCACCGCATCTGACACCAAGCTTTCGTGCCAATCCATCAACCGGAAGTGCAATTTTACTGAAGAGTTTTTTTCAATTTTTCGCTATTTTCTCGAAAACGCTCCAAGAAAAAACGAATTTTTAAACTTCTTACACTGACTACACACATAAATAAACATCTATCACTTTCATTTGAAACGTTTTCCTAGGGAAATTACTTTTTTGGAGGGGGAGCGGATTTCTGGGGGAAGAGTTACGATAAGCTGTAATGTAATGTACCGCTTCAATATAGTGAATGATATAATACCTATATGGCTCTGCCAACTATATATATATAATAATAATTGCAATAAAAGTTTTGTTAGAATTCAAAATTTGCAGAAAATCGTTTAACCGGAAGTGAGTCTTTGCCGAATAGGTTTTTGAGTTTTTTTCTGAAATAACTCGATTTTATTTAAACATGGAATTCCCACAGCACAATTATAGGCAAATTATAGCACTTTTATTTAAAAACATTTTCCAATGAAATTGTTTTCTAGATAGTGGGGGATTCTTAGCTTTGCATTTCAAATGCGGGGTTTGGTTTAATGTTATTGGCGCGCATTTCTTGGGCTAAAATGTAATCACTTGTCTATTTGGACAAATAAGTGAAATTTGAAATTTAAAGAAAATGTGTCATTCAGTATTTTATAACGAGTTGTTATCAGTGTGATTAAGTGACTTAAGGACTCGGTAAACGATCAAACCTTTTGTCAAATAGGTTTGTGAAACACGAAAGTTTGTTCGTATGCGGTTTGTTTGATGTGTATGTCAAACAAAATTTGTTTGACATGTTTGATGGAAAAGTTGATTGATGAAATGTTTTTGACAAACAAGTTTGAAGGTGTGCCGGTTGGTTTTTGTCAAACATCTTCAGTATTTGTTTTGTTTTCATCCGGTGAACATGTCCGAGTTATGAACAAAAGGACAAGGATTTTGTACTCCAGTTTATTTATTTGTACAGAGACTTTCCGGCATTATGAGTGTCCTTCTTAACACATAACAGTGTCCTTCTTTTCGATTTTTCGGACGAAGTGATTCCAAAAAGCTATTGAAGGTTTCGCTATTCATTCGGAGAAAGTCGCCGTAGTCCCTTGGTTCTGTTACTAATATTTCTTTCAGCAAATTCTCATGAGTGTATTTATATCTCAGTTTATACCGTTCTTTTGACCAACGTCTTTACTTTTTTTTCTCAATACAAAGTGCCAGAGTCAACGCAAGAAAGCTTTGTCTTTATTCGAAGACATTTAAATTAAAAAAACAAAAAAATCTGAAATAAATAACCACACGATATGCACAGGTGAAAAAAGTCAAGTAACTGAACAGAAGTTTGACAAAACTTGATTGAACTTGTGCGGCTGTTTTTGTCAAACATGGGACATTTGACTAACATATTTGACAAGAAGTTTGATCGTTTACCGGGTTTTTTAGAATCACTTTTTGTATGAAACATAGAAAATTAATGCCAAATAATCTTAATTCTAAAATAATACCTGAAAACTGCTATGAAACACGCGCACATGACTTTAAAAACGTTTCAGTTTTCCAGTGCCCATAAAATAAATCAAAGTTTCCTGAGAAAGTATTACAAATAAAAACGATAGGCCTAAATATGTGTAATTATTGCGAAATTAGGAAGAAAAAAAAATCATTTCATTCCGTTTTCGAGAAAAATGGGAATATTAAAATAAAATAAAATAAAGTCGAACTTCCGTTGAGGACGTTTTGTGTATCTTTCAGTATGAAAAAAAATATGATGTGAAACACTCACACAACTTTCTCTTGTTACAGTTTACAAAATTGTAATCGACAAATTTTTATAGTTAGTATATAAAAATTTAATGAAATTCGTGTTTATAGTGAAAATCGCCAAAAACTGAAAAAGAAAAAACTGTTCACAAGAAGGTACTTCCGGTTTACTAATTTTCTTAAAAAATCAGAATTTTGGCAATCTATTTATTTGTAATTAATTTTGTTTACATGGTAGAATTGTATAATCCAACTGGGATAGCACTTTAGAGGAACAAAGTTGGGTGGGTGGAGGGGAGGGTACAATGAGCAAAATATCTCAATAACAAATAAACCCTGGAATCTACTCAATAAACAGAAATATTATTTATTTGAATTGGGGTTGATGGCGTAAATAACTAAAAACTATTTAATATAAATTTTGGAATTTTGTATTTTCATAAATTATAATTAATATGAATATACGTAATATGGAGGTAAATTTCATTTCTAAATGTTATAATCACGATAACTATTTGCGGGTTATAGGCAGCATTGGGCTGTTTTCTACATATATATATATATATATACATATGTGCAGAAATAGTAGTTAATACAGTGTTGGCAGAATTGTTAGGCACTGGAAGTTTTGGTTAGGTTGGTTAGCCTGGATATGTATGTGTGTGTGTGTGTGTGTGTGTGTGTGTGTGTGTGTGTGGGTTTGTGCACGTGATATATATACATATGTTTTGTGTGTGTTTATTAGTGTATGTGTTTTCCCCATTGCATTTGCTAAACTAGTTGATATTCAAGAGAGAGAAGTGCATATATATATATATATATGCACGTTGCACTTCCATGGACGACCTCTCCTGATATAATAGTGCATATTATTGCAGTTGTGTAGAGTATTAGCTAGTTGCAGTGAGTGGTTCTTGGCAGTTTCCTCTCTCTCTCTCTCTCTATATATATATATATATATATAAAAAACAAACTACTGTCATAAGCAAATACATATTCACATACAAACACACAAGCAAGCACGCATATATACACGCATGCACACATAAAATATATATATATATATATAATACAATGCAATATCATATATACTATTAAGTGCCTGCAGGCCAGGATGTCTTGTAATGCACACCAAAATACACACACACACACAACACATACGTCATTTCCAATTAACATTACTATATAATGCATTATATTTAGAACAAATACATATATATATGTGTATGTATTTTGAATGAGAGATAAATTTATACAATAATTATTCCCATAATGATCATATTGTAACTTTATTTTAAACATTATCCCTATAAACCTGCGTTGTTAATGTTTTATTGTTGAAAATGAAAGATATCAGCTGTATAATATTCACAAATGTTTAGTCAGATGACTGTTTCCCTTATTGCGATTCTCATAATTCTATATAACTAACAAATAGTCTACAAAATAGGAATTTTTACTAACTGGTCAGAGCTGCACTTAATATTATAACGGCGTTGGGCAATTATAAATTTTTCTATAATATTACTTTAGACGGAGGAAATCTATCGTCGCCTCATAACCAGCTGTTAAATGTTTTAATACACATATACATACATAAATACATATATATATATATATCCATAGGGCAAAAAACTGAATTATCAACTTCTAATTGATAATAAAAAAATCTGGTGTGAAATACTCACACAACTGCCTCCTATTGCAAGTTACAAAATTGTAATTGACATAATTTTTTTTTTTTTTTTTTTGATGAAATCCATCAATATTTTTATGGAGAAAATCGCGAAAACTGGAAAAAACTGTCACTAAAGAGGCACTTTCGGTTAACTAATTTTCTTCGAACTTGGAAATTTTGGCAAACTATTTATTTCCAATTAATTTTGTCTAGATAGTAGAATTGTATAATTAATGCAGATAGCACTTTGAGGGGGAAACATAAACGTGACGCTACGCCAAAAAAGAATCACTTTCCCGGAGAAATGTTTCAAATAAAAGTTGTAGCACTTTATATATTATGTTAAGGGAACCATTTTCGAGAAAATCGTAAAAAAAAAAACAACTGCAAAATGCAGTCAGTAAAGTGTTACTTCCGGTTGTCCGATTTTGATCTAAACCTTATTGTCGGCTCCCTTGCTAGAATTTAAACTAAATATTAAGTTCGAACTTTCTACGATTTCTAAAAACCACTTTTTCGGATTCAGATGACCTCAGAACGTGTATATATGATGAAAACTTGTATTGAAAATTTGGCACGATCACCAGCAGTTAAAAAGTAAAAAGTTAGCCTCTATGTCTGTCTGTTTCAATATAAATGTATATATATGTACTGGAAATATATGTTTTCAACTTCCCCAGCCCGAATGATCTTGGTCTATTATCCATTTTCTGTAAATAATATATTTAAAAATATTGGAAAAGTCTTAAAATTATAAGAAATATAAGATAGTACATATAAGACGTAATTATTATTTATTTATTTACATTGCATCAATCATCAGCTAATGCCACTATGGTTGAAGTAAGTATAACTAAAATAACAATAAACTATAAGCATAATGAACCATGAAATTTGCGCCAAGGCACATGGTCCGGACAGCCAATATCACTATTCACTGTAGCTTCTTCAAAAACTGCAAAACTCAGCATGCAATCTTCTGACCTCCAGAGTATTTAAAGTTAGAGCCAATGAAGGAAAGCTTCTTGTTAAAAATTCTTACCAACGCGAGATTGAAGGGTCTCAAGTCTAGCGGCATTCGTCTTACAGTATGGTCTGCAGATCACAGAAGCGTATGTATTCAATAATGATACAGACAAACAAGTTGAAGTGAAAGGGTGGCACCACATTTAGGATCACTAAGACCACGAATTTGTGTGCCACAAAATGAAGCTGAAAGAGCTTTAGAATCCTCTCTCTAATTTACTATTTGGGAAACACACTAATAATCCTTATTGGGTCAAGAAATGAACTAAATAAATTGGGGACACACTAATAATAGAAATACCCCCTCCATCAATGGCTGGCAAAAAACAAATGTCTACGATGGAAGACCTGCCGCACATGTAGATAACTGATTTGCTGCGATTGCTGATTTGCCGCACGGAATGGGTTGTTAATTTTCCATATCCAATTCAATTTATTGTTAACGCCAACATTAGCTAACGCAAAAATATTTTTAGTATCTCTAAGCCTAAAACTATATTTATTTATTTACGGTGTTTCAAAATATTTTCAATGTTCTATAGGAATGTAAGATACTATTTATATAATATAAAGTAAACAAATTTCTTAATTTCGGACTCTTAATCGATTTAACACAACAATATCTAATATGTAACTTCAACACAAAGTAAACAAACAGCTTTATTTCAAACATTAAAAAAATTAACTGTTTAAAGTTTAAAAAAAAAAAAAAACAAGTTAACAAACAACTAAAATAACAAATACGTCAAAATCACAATAATAATCAATTAAGGAAATTAAAGTAAATAGACTAAATAAGTGCAACTAGAAGAAAAATAAATAGCAATATAAACAAAAAGTAAAAACATAGATAAATATTAATTGTATAAAATACCTATGATCCTGGATGAACGTCACAAAAATAGTATATATATATATATAAAAAACAATCAGTTTTAGACTGAACAGGTGATATTTGATAAGTTAGCTAATATAATTAATTACTAGTAATCTTATTTTAATATAAATTAGTCAGTTAAACATTAAATAATAACATTAGGTAAAGTTTCTTGCATTTTATAGAAAAGTGTAAATATAAGATTGATTATGTTATATATTAAAGTACTTTATGGATTTGTTGACTATTTTTATCACCTGACAATTCGTATAAGAGAAATTAACGCGAACACAACAAATTTTTCAAAATCAAGTTTTGAAGTCCCTGACCCTAAAAGGCTAATCAAGTTTATTAGATATCTGTCTCTCTCTCTCTCTCTCTCTCTCTCTTTCTGTGAGTGTGTGTTTGTGTGTGTGTGTGTGTGTGTGTGTGTGTTTTTGTGTGTGTGAGAGAGAGAGAGAAGTCACTGCAATCTTTGTAAGTTCAAATCTGATATTTATTTTAATTTCTAATTCAAGGGGCCTAAGTCAAAACCGATTTAACCGGAAGTACCACTTTTCTGAATGTTCTGGGTACAACATCTCCAATGATTTTTTTAAAAACTTGTTATCCCAACTTACATTGAAATAGCAATCATTTTTATTCGTAACATTTTTTTTCTGGTAAATTAATACATTTTTGAAACACTTTCTTTAAATATCATATCCGTGACCACTATCATAATATCTATGTAATATTAATAAGTATTAAATGTATTGCCAAAAACTTGATTTTGAATAAATTCAGTTAAACGGCATATGCTTATGTGGAGCAAACCGTAGAAAACTGAAAAAAAAAAACACTATTCAGAATCATCGTACTTCCGGTCAGCTGATTTTCTTCAAATTCGGAATTATAGCGTTACATTTAATTCCAATTAAAATTAGATAGATGGTAGAATTGTATACTAAATTAAAATGACACTTTAGAGAAAAGCTTTACTTGCCTCCTTCCCACGAAACCCTCTTAAATGAATTTATTCAGAGAAGTGTTTAAAAGAGAAGTATTAGGTCTGTATATGTATGATTAAATTAAAACACAGTTTAATAAAACTTATTGGTATCTTTATGGAGAAAGTCGTTAAAAAAACAGAAAAATCTATTTCAGTATAGTTGCACCGGAAGGTAGCATCGAATCACAGGAAGGTAAAGAGAGGTGTTGGTACCTAAGTCTCAGTCTAGTTAGGCCCTAACAGGAGCATTTAAAGACTAGTGTTTTGGGAAGCTCTGGGGAATGGGGAGAATAGTTGTTAAGCTTTCGTTAACCCGTAACTTTACAGTGCAGATTTTGAGTTTTCTTATTTTTTTTTTCTCGAAAATGCTTAATGACGGTTACTTTTAAACTTCGAATACGAACTCCATAGACATCAATGAATCTATCAGCTTTATTTGGAACATTTTTTTCAATAAGAATGATTTTTTTGGTAGTTCTGCATGAAAGTGACATTAAATTACATACCTAATGAATGGAATGTGAAGTTTAAAGAAAATACAGGTCAGTATAACTCAAAAAGGGGAAGTCGCTGAAAGTACTATGTTGATATTTAGTTTTAAGGGCTAGCATACTTCCCGGATAGTAAGGTTTTTTTTTAAATCAAAATCAGTCAACCGGAAGTAACATTTTCCTGATTGGATTTTTCAGTTATTCTGCGATTTTCTCGAAAATAGCTCCCTAAAGAGCTGAAAATTTCTTTGGATAATTTTTTTCTGAGAAAAAGTCATTGAAGAGGGCTTCTTTTGGACAGGGTAGCGTTCTATTTTCCTTATTCTGTTATTTCAGCTTAATAAATCATTCTACCATTTATATAATATTAATTAAAATGAAATGTAATGCCAAAATTGCAAGTTTTGAAAAAATTGAATCACCGGAAGGTAAAGAGAGGTGTTGGTATCTGAGTCTCAGCCTAGTTAGGCCCTAACAAAAGCATTTAAAAACTACTGCATCAACTAAATTTGCTCTGTGTTAGTCTGTGTTATCACAATGTTTGACAAAAAACATCCTGATGATGGGCGAACGCCCGGAACCGGTTGATGACCACAAAAAGAAGCAGGCTATCACGGAAAATATCTCTGATTTTTTTTTTTTAGTTTTTTGCGATTTTCTCGAAAGCGGCTGTAAAAATTTTCTTTGAACTATGTGTACACATTAGGAATATCTATTAATTTTATTTGACTTTTTTTTTCTCGGGAAGGGGCATTTTTGTAGAGGGGGTTTTGTATCTGTTTTGTTAATAGTAGCGTTAAGCTTTCCTCTGAAGCTCTCATTTAGAGTAAAAGTGACCGATTTAAAAGTAACCGTTATTAAGCATTATCGAGAAAATAAAAAAAAATTAAAAAACTCAAAACCTGCACTCTAAAGTTACGGGTTAACGTGAGCTTAACAACTATTCTCCCCATTCCCCGAGCTTCTCAAAAAGTAAATTTTCAGTGGCAAATGTTGGAGAAAAAATGTTGATAGTTATTTGTCTGTTATAGGAGGAGTATGTCCTCACGCGTTGGTCTAGTGGCTAGCGCACTCGCCTTTCGTGCGAGAATTCAGGGTTCGATTCCCGTGAAGGCAAAGTCGGTATTGACTCAGCATCGTGATGAAAAGTGGGAAGCTACAGTTAGTAGTAGCATCCTAGGTAGCGAAGGCCGGAACTAAACGGCTTGGGAACTGCGGCGTGCTTACCACACACTCCCCCCACATTCACCGCCGTCTGGCAAGCCTTGGCCCATAATGGGCTGTTGCGCCATAGTGTTAGGGTAAGTAGTATACAAAGTTTCAAGGCAATCGTTGGAGTCGTATTCGAGGGAATTGCTAATAACCTAAAACAATAAGTAAAATCGCACTTCCGGAATGATGGATTTAGCTGGAAACCTATGTTGCACATGCGTTGGTAGTATCTAAAGGGAGTACCAAGTTTGAGGTTCCTGTGACATATCTTGTTCACATACACACAGACTAATTTTGTAAAAAACCACTTTTTTCTGACTCAGGGGACCTTAAAGTGTATATTTCCCGGGGAAAATTCGATATCGAAAATTTGGCAACAATCGCAACAAATTCCTCTTACTGTGAGTAAAGAGAAACTAAAAAAAGTATACATATCAATAAATATATATATATATATATATATATACAAAAACATGAAGGCGGAAAGAGTAAAGAATGGAGTGGAATTATCTTTATTAAATACAGAGCCAAGAGTATAATGTTGCCATCCTGGTCGATGAACAGCCAGGGAGAGAGATTAGTACACACACAGGATCACTTGGCTTTTTTTTGGGGGGGCTGGCAATATGGGTAGGAAAAAGTGTGTGCACACTAGTCTATAAATATATGAAGTTCGTCTTAGGGTTGTGGATATGGGCTCGTGGAAAGGTGGGTTATATGTTCTCAACCCATAAAGGTGGTGGGAGGAAGCAGCCGACTTTTCTATCTTTCTCTCATCCAATCCGCTCTCTCTTTTACTATTACTGATGGAGGAAAAGTTTTTAACTGGATCCAGCGGGCGCAACACCCACCTACCCAGCCGCTAGTGCGGAGTATGGAGAGTATAGAAGAGAATGGAGAAAATAAAGAGAGCAACAAGTGGCCTTACTGGGGAACATTTGTCTGACAAGTTTTCCAGAGAATTCACAGTGTTAGTGAACATTATATCAGTATAGATACACTTTAGTTTATTGAGTTCTCTCTACCTACACCCTCACTTTTTTCTCTTACTCATTCTTCAGCTGCAATTTGTTTAGATCTTTATAATGATTATTTTCCGAGTAGAGTTTGTTCGACGGAGTTAATTCATTAATTTTAATTTATACTTTAATGTGGAGAGCAAAATTCTTTAATGCAACAAACACTTTTTAAAAAAAATCTGTTAACGTCCAAAAAAGCAAAAATATAACGTTCACTCTAAGACGTGCCATTTGTCCTCCAGTTCATATGAACCACATCTTATTACCATGCGTTGATACAATTAAATATCTAGGATTCTATATAGACAAACGCCTGACATGGAACCCACATACAAGACTGAAACGAAACGAAGTAAAAAAACGTTACAGCCTACTCAAGCTAGTTAAAGTCCACTAGACAGACGCTCAAAACTAGCTTTAAACAACAAATTACTTATCTACAATCTCCTATTAAAACCAATTTGGACTTACGGACTCGAGTTATGGGGCTCAACCAAGCGTTCCAACATCCACCGCCTCCAAACCCTACAATCCAAAATACTCCGTTGTATAACCAATGCTCCATTTTACGTTTCTAACCTGACAATACATTCCGATCTCCTGATTCCATTTATAAGTGACCTTGTCCAAAAACGATACCGCAAATTTCACAACCGTCTCGCACATCATCACAATCCATTAATTCACCAACTTTCCTCAGCAGCCATTCCAGATAACCCTCCTCGACGACTGAGGCGGCAGTGGCCTCGTGATCTCTTATAAGTGCGCAGCCAAATAATGTGGAGGGTGATTTCTCCATTCCCGTGATTGTAAGCCATCTCATTTATTTGTTGCTGGTTACGCAAGCGTACCAGCAGTTGTAAATTTTCAAATAAATTAAAAAAAAAAAAAAAATCTGGTGTGAAACACTCACACAACTTTCTCATACTCCAGTTCTCAAAATTGACAAATATTATAGTTTGTGTACCAAATTTAATGAAATTCGTCGAAAATTGAAAAAATGGTTCAGTAAAAGCGAACTTCCGGTTTACTAATTTTCTTGAACTCGGAATTTTGGTCATCTATTTATTTCTAATTAAGTTTGTTTGGGTGATAGAATTGTATAATCTTCTAGAACATAACCCCATCCCTCCCCTAAAAGTGCTCTTTAATAAATTTTCCCAGAAAAATGTTTCTAATAAAAGTTGTAGATCTTTGTATGTGTAGTTGATATGCCAACTTTGAAGAAAATTGTCGGAGCTATTTTTGAGAAAAACGCAAAAAAAGGAAATAAAAAAACATCAAGTAAAGTGGTACTTCCGGTTGAGGAATTTAGATAGATAACGTACTGTCAGATGCCATGGTGAAACCTAACCGGAATATCAAGTTTCAAGTTTCAACTTTCTACGGTTGCTCGTTTTTGAGTTATGCTGTTCACACACACACACACACACACACACACACACACACACACATACACACACTGACCATTTGCTAAAAAACCACTTTTTGGGACTCAGGGGACCTCAAAACGGATATTTCCGGTGAAAACTCGTTATTATCGAAAATTTGACATGATTACAATACTTCCTCCTAGTAAGAGGAAGTAATAAGAAGAAAAAACTGGTGTAAAACACTCACACGACTTTCACTTAATCCTCTTAAAACTTTTGAATTTTACCTTCTCAGATTCCTCAGAGCCAACTAAAAAACAATTTTTTCAGAAAAATATCACAAATAAAAGTGATAGATTAAAGGAAATCGTTATAATTGTCTTCGAGAAAATCCCAAAAAAAAAAAAAAAAAAATCTATTGAATACAACCGCACTTCCGGTTAACTAATTTTCTACAAATGTGGAATTCTACCAATGCTGGTAATGTATATTAATATTATATGGATTGCAGAACTATCTATTGTATCTAAATGAGAGCTTCAGAGGACTATTAACAAATAGCTACAAAACCTCCTCTACAAAAATGAACTTTCCCGAGAAAAAAAGGCAAATAAAATTAATAGATATTCCTTGTGTACACCGCACACATAGTTCAAAGAAAATTTTTAGAGCCGCTTTCGAGAAAATCGCAAAAAACTAATAAAAAAAATCAGAGATATTTTCCATGATAGCGCTTCTTTTTGTGGTCATCAACCGGTTCCGGGCGTTCGCCCATCATCAGGATGTTTTTTGTCAAACATTGTGATAACACAGACTAACACAGAGCAAATTTAGTTGATGCAGTAGTTTTTAAATGCTTTTGTTAGGGCCTAACTAGGCTGAGACTCAGATACCAACACCTCTCTTAACCCAGTTAGGCCATAATAAAAACATTTAAAGACTAGGGTATTACTAAATTTGCTTTTGTGCAAGTCTATGTTATCATACTGTTTGACAAAAAGTACCTTGATGATGGGCGGACGTCCGAAACTGGTCGATGACCACAAAAAGACGCAGACTATCATGGAAAATATCTCTGATGCATTCCAGCCCTGCGGAAAAAGAAAAAATAACCCCACCCCTCCTCCAAAAGTGCCCTTAAATGAATTTTTCTAAAGAAACATTTCAAATAAAAGTTGCAACTCTTTGTATGTGTAGTTGATATACCAAGTTTGAAGAAAATCATTGGAGCAATCTTTGAGAAAAACGCAAAAAAGTAAAAAAAACAACAACAAATAAAGTGATACTTCCGGTTGAGGAATTTTGACAGATGACCACTGTCAGATCCCATGGTGATATCTGAAAGAAATATCAAGTTTCAACTTTCTACGGTTATTCGTTTTTGAGCTATGCTGTTCACATACACACACACACACACAGACCATTTACTAAAAACCACTTTTTTGGACTCAAGGGACCTCAAAACGGATATTGCCGTTGAAAACTCGATATCGAAATTTTGACACGATTTCAATACTTCGTCTTACTAGGAGTAAGAGAAAATAAAAAACATTCAGTAAAGTCGTAATTCTGGTTGATGGATTTTGCCTGGGAAAACTTCGTGTCAGACGCGGTGTTAGTACGTAAACGGAATATTCCAAATTTGAGATTTCTGCGATTTTTCGTTGTTAATATATTTTGTTCCCCCTCACTCACACGCACACACACACAACTTTTGCTAAAAATTGTTTTTTCACATTCAACGTACCTCAAAACTTGTATTTTTCGGTGATAACACAATTTACCACAATCACAGTAGGAGTTTCTCTTCACACAGGAGTAAGAGAAAGTAAAAAACTTCAGCTGATATTTTTCTGGAAAAAATATTTTAAATGAAAGTTATACGACATTTATTTGCGCAGATGGTTTACAAATTTTGAAGAAAATTCAATGGAGTTATTTTTGAGAAAAACTAACGAAAAACGGAGAAAAAAAATCGTTTAATAAAGTCGTATTTCCGATTGATGGAATCAATCCGATTAAATCGAATATCGAATTTAAGCATACATATTTTTTTCTTCATTTTTGAGATATTTTGGTCTGTCTCTCTCTCTCTCACACACACACACACACATACACACACACATATATACCATTCCTAAAAAGTTCCATACATTTAGGCGGCGCGGGTGTGTATTTTACTAAAAATTTAGAGCGTCATTCGAAAAGTTTACGCACACATGCATTAAATTAGGGGTGTCTAACCCGGGGCATGAATGCGGCCCAACAAACAATTTTAGTTTAATATTAATAATTAATTTATTAATAATGCTTTTTAATACTATTGAGATAAATTTGTCTTTTGTCTCCAAACAAAGTAGGGAAATATCTCAGTTCAAACGGTTGGTTTTATTTACGTTTTCGACAGTAGGAAACACACTCTTCAGTTTAAAGTTGTCTAGACGATTCCCTGCCAATCTTCAAATAGAACATATAGTTTATAAATCTTCAATTTAAAATCTGGACTTTATAACCCAGTGATTAATATCCCTCGCCCCACAGTCCTGCCTTATTCATAGTCCTCGCTTTTTAGCAACATCCTCATTTGTGAGCAACTATTTTCAAGGATGACATAAACGAAGAATAAAATTAGAATCAAAATAACTGTAGAGCACCTTGAGAAACTTACTCACGGAGATTTATAACTACTTCCATCCAACTATATATTGTTATATTAGTTTCTGAAATACATAATGTTTAATCTCCCGAGGCCCGAAAATAATGGAGATCTTATCATGGCTTAGATAAGTAAATTGTCTATAGCAGTAATCGCAAATTGTTATTTTGATCTAATACAATCCCTATCCAAACGGCTTTCGTACCTACTATGAATTGAGTGGCGTCGGATATAAGAAAAATTATATTTTTGCACATTAGTTAGTGTCTATATTTTAAAAGTGACCCAAGACAGTTCTTTTTCTTCCAATGAGGCCCAGGATAATCTAAAAGGTTGGTTATCCTGCTCTTAGAATACCACTTTCGTTTACTTTCAATAGATAAAAAGCTTTATTACAAATTTACAAGTATGTACAATAATAATAAATAGAAACTCGAATGTACATCAACATTATAACCTTCTACATTGTTTATATAGTGATTTTTGGGATAAGGCGAGGAACAATATGCAGGGAAAAAAGGAAAAAAACCTGCAGCTTTAGGAAAAATATTAAGAGAGGATGTGTTTCAGTCTTTTAAGCCTGTAATGTAT
The DNA here is from genome assembly GCA_011037195.1 of Triatoma infestans. Lineage (NCBI taxonomy): Eukaryota > Metazoa > Arthropoda > Insecta > Hemiptera > Reduviidae > Triatoma > Triatoma infestans. Next base: position 163,011 of record JAAEAF010000833.1, read on the forward strand.
GGAGGGATTGTAGGAGGCTATTTTGCGGCAGAGTGGAGAGGAGTTTCAGGAGACGATTTTGGATGAAGGAATAGACTGGGGACTTTCGTATCCAATGTATGGTTCGACTATCCTATATACCTACTATTAAGACAAATTATAATGATTTTCTCGAAAAACGATTAGAACGATTTCCTTTAAATTTGGAATATTATTAACATAATCACTTTTATTTGAAATATTTTTGCGAAAAAATTGATTTAACATAGTGCTGCGGAATTCATGGTGTTAAATTTCGATTGCTATTTGGTTTCGATTGCTGCCGGTATGGATACTCGTGCCTGACCTCCTTATTTAATTAGGTCAAATTAGTAGAATTTGAAGTGAAAAAAAAATTTATCATTTTCTATATTAATTGTATGTCACACCAGATTTATTTTTCGTTACAGCTAAGATCACTTGAAATGATTTAAGTTAACTTACGGACGTTTCAAATGATCAATTCCATTAATATTTCTCTCCATAAATAGCTATCGTAATGAAAGTAGTACTCCTTCATGGAATACCTTCATCATACCTTCCAACACAGTGAAACCTATATATTATTTTGCAAGCAACTAACGGGGAAATATTAGAAATTCTACCGTGCAATCAAGAGCTACAATTACTTCCCTATTCACTTGTTCACTATTCAATACTAAATAACTTAAATGTTACGGCTCCAACCAAATTACCTTTGATAATTTTGCAGGTTGTATATTATTCATACTTGAATCACTTCATTTTCTTCCGTTAATTTCGTGTAATATTTCTTATTCTTTGAAAAAATATAAAACACTCTTACGATTTTCTCTTACTCCTCTTAACTTATAAACTGCTCCCCTACACTGATATATAAAATGATAAATTTCCTTAAATTTCAAAATTTGCTCATGTTTCCTAACATAAATACACAGCTAGTGGGGGGGGAGTGCCAATCTACCAACAGAGGCAGTTAGAGAATGATTACATTGTAGAGAGTGCCAATAAGATTGAACAAACATGTTTGAATATTTAACGTCTCAGATTTAACAGAACCAATTAAAAAACAATTTTTTCATGAAAACATTATAAATAAAAGTGATGAGTTCATATTTATGAAGTTTAAAGGAAATCGTTATAGTTGTTTTCGAGAAAATTTCCTTTCAGTTAGCTACTTTTTTTTCCAAATTTGGAATTCCAACAATCTCCTAACATACTTTAATATTATGTAGATGGTATTAGATCGAAGTGATGTTGTTTTGTTTTAAATTAATTTTACTGAATTACAAACTAATACCGACACACAAATATAAAGACCATTCCCCAATAAACATTTTTTATTTTTTCAGGGGATCTCATATGTATTTCCGGTTGAAAATTCAACTCAAATTTGCCTCGATTGCAATACTTTCTCTTACTCCTAGTAAGAGGAAGTATTGTAATCGTGACAAATTTTCGATATTGAGTTTTCACCGGAAATATCCGTTTTGAGGTTCCCTAAATCCAAAAAAGTGGATTTTAAGCAAATGGTCTGTGTGTATGTATGTGAACAGCATAGCTCAAAAACCAAAAATCGTAGAAAGTTGAAAACTTGATATTCCGTGTAGTTATCACCATGGGATCCGACAGTGTCAAAATCCCTCAACCGGAAGTACCACTTTACAAGATTTTTTTTTTACGCTTTTGCGATTTTCTCAAAAATGCGATTTCCTTCATACTTGGTATATCAACTACACATACAAACAGCTACAACTTTTATTTAAAACATTTCTCCGGGAAAATTCATTTAAGGGCAGTTATGGGGGAGGGGTGGAGTTAGGTTTTCATATAAAGTGCTATTTCAATTTATTAAACAATTCTATCATCTAAATAATGTTAATTAAAATTGAATATATTGTTGAAATTCCGACTTTCAAAAAAAAAAAAACGGATAACCGGAAGTGCTTTACATTACCACTTTAATAAATAATTTTTTCACTTTTTCGCGATTTTCTCAAATATATCTCCGACGACTTTCTCGAAACTTCCTATATAAACTAAACATACAAAGATCTACAACTTTTATTTAAAACATTTCTCTGGGAAAATTCATTTAAGCGCACTATTGGAGGAAGGGAGGGGTTATGTTTTTCTCTAAAGTGCTATCATAGTTGATTATACAATTCTATCATCCAAACAAAATTAATCAGAAATAAATAGGTGGCCGAAATTCCGAGCTTCAAGAAAATTAGTAAACCGGAAGTGCGCTTTTACTGGACAGATTTTTCAGCTTTCGACGAATTTCATTAAAGTTGTTACACAAACTATAAAATTTGTCAATTATAATTTTGAGAACTGGAGTAAGAGAAAGTTGTGTGAGTGTTTCACACCAGATTTTTTTTTAAGTTTCTAGAATTTGCTGTAAAAGCAAAAATTGCTAATACAATAGAGAGTTTGTTTGTTTGTTTAGAATTTGCGACCGAATGGAAATCAACATAAGAATTTAGTTTTGTTAAACAGTATCATTAAGTTGGCGATATTGTAAATTGTTCATGATTCATTATTTTTTTTTGGCATTAGCTCTCTCGGCCATAGCCATCATGATTCATTATTCAATTAACATAATGTAATTTCTATTAGTTGACAAACATCTTGTCTTGTAAATTTGTAATTTTTATTTATGAACTTTTTCGGCTTTAAGAATCTATCTTTAGCCTAAATAAAAATTTGCTATTTACAATCCAGATTTTTTTGTGAATAATGATTAATCTTTACATTTAAGTTTATATTAACTTATCTGGGTAGAGTTATATATATATCTTTTCTTAATCCCTTGAAATGATGTATTGTACATAGATTTATCGATTTGAAGTCGTTTATGTGAGAATAGCCAGGCTAAAAGTTGAAATTTTTTGGTAAATATGAAGCATTTAATTTGATCGTATGTTGTTGTGTTGATGCGGAGGTTATTTTAGGTTATTGTCAAAACATTCTTGATCTCATTCGTGGTTGTTGTACATACGCTATTAAGTCTGATTTTTTTTTTTTTTTTATAAATAATATATAAAATACAATACAATCAGTAATTCATATTTCAGGCGGGCTTAACGTACAACTTTTAGTATTGTAAGAAATTAAGTGGGCCAGGAAATTTATATTATTGAAGCGGGTAGTATATGATTGTTTCTGGAAGTATGTGTAATGTGTGATTTGAAAATGGAGTTTGCAAATCTTGTAAATAATGTTTCAATTATATATTCTACTTAGAAAAGTGTGTGTAGGAATAAATGGAATCTATACAGATTAGAGTAATCTGAGCGGGTACGAGTTGGACTGACGTGGGATTATTGTTTTATTTCTCGAACGCGTTTCAGGGCATAGTGCACTAGATCCTAGAGAGTCGTAGGAGCGGTCACAAAGGGTGCGGGGACGAAGCCTCCGATTAAAAAATATATAACAATATGCTTTTTATATGATTTCGATTTTTATATATATTAATTTCCATTCTTATATAATTGAAATGCAAAATAAAAAATTAATAACGGAAATAACATATAAGTACCAATACAAACTTTAAGTGATGGATGTAGTTTACAAAAACAAAAATAAAACTGTAGAATGCGCTGGAGTGTATTTGGAGGAGGTCTATTCCTGGACTTTTACCTTAACATTTTTTTCAGTTACTTTATTTGAAACAAAATATTTGATTAATTCAAGTTGGCAGCAATGAACATTGAGTCAAGTTGGCAGCAATGAACATTAATTCAAGTTTTTTCTTTCTAAATAAAAAGTAACTGTTTAGTCACTACAGAGAGTAAAGAATGTCACTTCTACTTAGAGATAGATACAATACCCACTGTTACAGGAAAATATAATTTATTTTAGTACAAATGAATGTATACTATTTTTTGTCAAACCAAAAACTAATTATCCTTCAAGTTGGATATTTTCAAGTGGTAATTATTAAAACTAATGGTTATTATATAAATTATCCAGTGATATCTAAAACATATGATTCAAATACAATCAGTGTTAGAAGCAAATCTATTCCAAACGGATCACTTAGTGAACCTCTAGATCAATAATCTGAATGGAGTGTGTCTGTCTAGTGGCCTTAACATCGAGACCATATCTCTCTCCCCTCTCTCTCTCTCACGGCACGATTAACGGGGTTATCCTGGCTGCTACCACCCTAGTTGTGGCTGATTAATCGCTCTCTACAGTTAGGTAACATATCTAATCACTACCAGCAATGATTATTACATGATTGGCCAATCAATAATTGTCCTTAGTTAACCAAAACTTTTAGCACAACAATTATAATGTATGTTTAATTTTAGGAAGACAATTTTCTAATTTAAATAATATTCTAATGACATTAAATAATTTATCTGTAAATATTATTTGGATTTGTCTTCTAAATTTAAAATGGGTGAAAAATTGATGATGCATTCTTTCTTTTAAACTTTAAAGATTACAAATTTAAAGGAAATCGATATAGTCGTTTTTGAAAAACTTATTCTGTAAAGACGCATTTCCTGTTAACCGATTTTCTTCAAATATGGAATTGTAGCAAGGTTTGTAATGTACATTAATTATTATATAAGTGGCAATACCATACACTGGTGGTACTTTACAAGAAAGTTAAATGTTTGCGCTCCAAACCTTTGTGTCAGTTGTGGCGATTTTACCTAAACGGTATACCAAGTTTGTGATTTCTACGATTTTTGCTTTTTTGGGATATTTTGTTCTCACACACACACATAGATAATTCGCTAACAATATTTTTTTCGCACTCAGGAGTCCTCAACACATTTATTTTCGGTAAATATTTAAGTTAGAAAATTTGACACGTGGAGTAAGAAAAGGTGATCAGTAAGCCGCATTTATTAATGAGGATTTTGTCTGTACGAAATATTCAAATGTCGAATCCCTGATAACACCTAAAGTTACAAGCATATATGTACTTCCTTCGAGCTTTCGTTTTGGAGATTTTTTTATTTACACTTATTCTGTTACCACTCGACAGAGAGGTGGTTAACCGCCAAAAAGTTCATTTCCTACTCAGGGGTCCTCAAACACGTATGCAATCTATTTTCGAAAATAATCGCATCTAGAAGAAAAAGTCAAAATTTAAGTGAAACTTTCATATTGAAATTCTCACAATTCTAACTGGAAAATTTATTTCAAATTTAGACTTTTCCAAAATACTTTATAGCTTTTCTGGCATGTATACTTTTTTTTTGAGGGTTTATGTTCTGCGATCATCATGTGATCTATTGTAACCCCTCTGGTACCGTAGGTGAGCTTGCTCATGTACAGCACCCCCTCCAAGTTGAGCTCCCTAAGGAATCCCAGAAACTTTGAGGGTTTTAGGATAGGTACTTCCCCCTTCACCACCTGGTAACAACCCAGGATCTTTTTTGGATGAGGGCGTCGCAGTCGGTGAGGAGAGTATTGGAGTTTCCTCCATCTCCCCACATAATCTGCATGTGCCATCATCTTCTAGGCCCAGCTTCCTCAGATGTCCCCTGAGTCTGCAGTACCCCGTGAGAAATCCCGTAAGGCCTTCAACCTTTCTAGGTTATAACCTCCTAGACAGACCTTGGCCGGTCTCAGTCCCGGAAGAGTGTTCCATAGACGTGCACTTTTTGCCACTTCTTCTTAATTGCTTTCTTGATTTGCTGACTCCGCAAAAGGGCTCAGGCCACAAGAGAGGAGTTGCAGCGCCATTTTTTGCCAGGGTTTCGGCCACTTCGTTGCCTTCCACGCTGACATGTCCCGGCAACCAGAATAGGGTAACTTTACTTCTTTTGCCTGGGTCTTTGAGCTTACCTAGGCATTCCCTGAGCATGATAACACAAGAGCTCAGTGCTTTAATGGCAGCCTAAATGTCGGATAGCATAACTATCTTCTGATTCCGATATCCCCTATCGAAGTTAAATTGAACGCACCTTCCAGTAGCGTGAATTTCCGCTTGGAAGATGCTGGGAAATATATGGGTTCAGAGTGTTTGGTTCTAGTCCCAAACACCCCTGCCCCACTTCCCTCAAGAGTCTTGGACTCGTCTGTTCACCACTTAGTAGCATGCTTGCTAATACTAGACAGGGCGGATCCCTTGCTCCACTCCCTTTTCGTACTTAGCTTCGAAGAGAAGTTTCTAACGAAGCTATATTTCTTAATCATGCTGTCCCCAGGGAGGTTCCGGGGAAGGGAACCGGTAGAAAGGTATGTACGCTCCCTAGGGCCTAGCCCAAATCCCCCCGCGCCCTCTCTAGAGATTCTGAGGAGTGCTCCCTTCACCACCCTTTCCACCATTAGGTGGAGCGGTGTGAAATTGAGAATGACCTCAATCCCGGCTGTGGGACAAGTTGCTTCCGTCGCGCATAAGCATGCAAGCGTTATGTATATAAACTTAAACTGTTCATTAAATTGGAACTCGATAATTGCCATTCGATAATTTTTTCATCAAAATCTCCCGAAAAATATTTCTAGGAGAAATCTTTCAAGTAAAAGTGTTTTTGAGCTATACCTACACGCGCAGTAAGTGGGAAAGAAAATTTAAAAAGTGGTACATTTCCGGATGAAGGATTTTGATCGAAACGTTTTCCTTGAAACTAGTGTTAAATTCAGTTTCGATATGTTAAGAATGCGATATTATCAAACAATCTGAGGATAGTAAAAATTATGTTTTGTAGTCACATGATTGCCATTAATTTTATTTTTACTTTTTAAATTCATTAACTTATTATTGCAACCAAAAAATTATCCTTAATGTGAATGTGGTGAAACCTTTCAATATTGTTGAAATATCATTTTAGAGAGAACCTATACAACAAAGTTAAAGGATTCAACCTTTTTATGCTTGGATTAATTCTGAATTGTTTAATAAACCATTCTTAAACTTTATAATAAACTCTTGCGAAAACTTTAACATTTAGTGAAATTCATAACTTTGTACTTTATACTTCATTAGAACTTGATTCAAAAACAAAACTTTAGAATCAAAATGAGCTTATTGAAATAACATTTTAGACCAAGGATTCCCCTGAAAGTTGGCGGGTGAAACTCACCTCCTGGTGATGAACGCTGGAACGATCGAAGCTGGAAAGGGCGTTATACAAGATGGGGGAGAAGTATAAATATTGGAGTGAATTTAAGATGTTTTACTATAGTCCTAGTGATTAATTTTTATTCAAAATAAACACATAAATTTGTATTGAATTGTTGGTGGCGTAGCTTATCTGCAGAAAAATCAGTGGGCATTGCCCACAGCTACAATATGTATACGTTACATGAGCAGTAACATATCTGAAAAAACACTAGAGTTTCCGGATTGTGACCGCGTCAGTGGTTCCGACTTTCCGTCCATATTGCTTTCAAGGTGTAACGATTCTGAAGAGGCTCATTGCAATATGGGCAAAACGTCGGTTTTTAGCAAACTACTGACGTGGTCTCAACCCGGACACTCAAGTGTTTTTTCATGGAAATGACTGCGGAAACCTAAAAGATCATCGTCACGTATCTCCCAACCACTAGCTATTCAACTTACCCCTAAAGGAGAGCCTAGGAAATTCGGGATGGAGTAGTAGGGGAAGTTCAGAATCAAATATAAACGTTAGCTTCACTTAACCATCATGAAGACAGTGCCTCAGTCTTGTACACAGAGTCTTCAATAAAACATCATCACGAACACTCTACCAGCTCAGTCGGTCATTCCCTCCCATTACTACACTCTTTCTATATCAATAGTGTAAAGTCATTGCAGTACTTTGTTTACACAACAATGTATTCAGTGTTTCAATCAGTGTAATTTTTCTTTTCTTCAGTTTTCTTTATCTACACCACTACAAATGTAACTATCAAACGGTCAAGTTCGCCGACAGATTCTGGGCTTTCATGTTTACCTATCAAATACGCATTACCAAAACCCATCACTTTGATTTCAAAATATTTTTTTCGGAAAAAGTTATTTAGTTATTGGGGGGGGGGAGACTAGGGGAGCCGAGATGTTGGACTTCTCCCAACGATTTCTCATCAGTCTAGAATATTTAGTATCAATTCAGACTTCAAGAAAATTTACTTGTAGGAATTGTGAGAATTACAGGAAGAATTCTGTTGTGAAACACTCACACTATTCTAACTTTTACTGCAATTATTACAATTCTAATCGTCAGATTTTTTGAAACTTGGAATTTTTACTAGAAACAGAAATATAGATGGTGGGGATTATAATTATTTTGCATTTTAGGGGCATAACATTTGCCTGGATCTAGATAGCACTGCCTTCTTTTATTTCCTCCTACTTGGATTCCCCAGAACCAGAAAATTGCTGAAGCAGTAAGCGGGAAAATTTCCCACGCAAAAAGTCAGAAACTTATTCTGCGGTTGGGTCCGCAGACCTGGAAAGCATCAGAGATATTTTCCGTGATAGTCTTCTTCATTTTGTGTTATCTACCGGTTTCGTGCGTTCGCAAATTGTCTTGATAAAACAATGTGATAACATTTGAGGGTATAAACTGATTTTGCTTTATGCAAGTCTGTGTGATAACTATGTTTTATCAAGACATCCTGCTGATGGGCGAACGCTCGAAACCAATCGATGACCACAAAATGGAAAATATCTCTCATGGAAAAGGCTCTCACGGAAAATATCTCTGATGTAAATGGATATTTTGAACTATATCGGAAAAACGGATATCGGAAAAATTATATTTTTTCTCATCAACTATCGTTGGCGTTTGTATTTCAAGGGTGGCCTAAGACAGTTCTTCTACTTCTTCCATTTTGGTCCAGATAATCGAAATGATCGGACACCCCTGTTCTAAAAATGATAGTATGAATTATGGTTTTAATTGTAAAGATAGTGGGTACGCAAAGCTGGAAAAACAGTGTTCTTTCTTCCTGTCAGGAGCTTGCAATCTCACGCTCCTGAAGATGGCTGCGGACTACAAAATAAAGCAGGATAATATGGAAAAATTTCAGATTTGAGACATTTTCAATGAAATTTTTGTAATTTTTCAATAATTTGAAAATGAAAGAAAAATTATATAATTGGATAAGAATTTAATAAAATTAGCTCTACTGATTTTTTAAATATACCTCAATTATATAAATTCCCATCAATAAATTAATAAACTGAAACATTAAAAAAGAAACGTACAAATAAATAAATAATTCATAAATTCGATCATATAATTCAAGAGTTTTTAACAAGTGGTTAATTTTTATTTTATAATGTGCGAAAATTAAATTATTAAAAAAAAAAATTGAATAAATTAACGAATAAACCAAAGTAATAAATTTTTATTGGTTAAAAGGAATTTAAAAAAAAAGAAGCAAGCTCGGCAGGCGTAGAAAGAGAGGTTGGTAGAATCGTATAATATTATTTAGTAAAATGAGGGAAGAGGTAGCGGAAAATTTTGTAATCTCTGTTTAATTTTAAATTGGAGAACGACTAAACGGAAAATCATTAACGTAAACCTGGGGAAAGGGCCGTGCGCTCGTGTGAGGGTGGTTTAATGCGAATACATATACGACTATCTCACTTGCAAAAAAACATTCCTCATCCTCTAAGCATTTAAAAAAAAAAGTAAAAATAAATAAATAACTACCCCAGCCTGCGTGCCTGCTTTTAAACACTTAATTGGTGTAATGTGTGCAGAATTGGGGAGTGAGCGGAGAATATAGCAGTAATGGAAGGGATGAGTGAGCGGTTAGGGGACAGGGTGGCATGGTAGTAGTGACGGAGCTAATTTGTCTGTGTTCATCTCTATTGTAAAAGTAGAAGTGGGGAGTAATCAGTGAGGGTGTCCGTAATATGGTGGTGGGGGAAAAATCTAGTGTCCGCCACGCCCCCTTCTCAGTCAGTCTTTCTCGGTACTCTGTCGTGAAAGGTGCTCTGTTCGGTTAATACAATTTTTTTGAAGAAAATTATTAAATTTATTGTTGTACCTTTAAGTTTTTTTCTAATTTTTTTAGGATAGTTTTTTTTTTTGTTTAAATCAGTTTTATAGGATTTTTTCGTTTTATTTCAATTTGTTTTTTATTTCTGTTTTTTAACGAACTCTAAAAATAAAATATTTAAAGGAAATAAATTAGTAGTTGAAAAGGTGCCTATGCGTGTAGAATGCTCGTGATGGAACGGCTAGATAGCCATAGCAACGAAACTAATAATAATAATAATAGTAATAATAATAATAACACAGTGCATAATAAAGGAACATGGCATGAACATGTTTATGCAAGTCCACCAAAACAGCCGACACCACATTATATACAAGATATACTGGGATGGAAACAGGAACAACCATTGAATTTAACTATAAAATCACGTAGAAATTCATTAGATTTCCGGGAGCCACAAATACAACAGACACTACACTCAAAGAAACAAACGGCAACTACCACAAAGCCAGGTTAGTAAACAAATTTATTTTCTTATTAACAAAAAAAAATCCCCAATGTTAATTTATTCAAGTGAAAACAGTATTTAATTAAGTGATGGATGCAAGGCACATAATATTATATTAACGGCTAATTTATAATCCAATTATGGCTGTTAACCTGTTAATTAATTGCCTCAACACAGTTCCCAATAAACTTGTAAACTTTCATATAACTCTTATCACCTTTAGAAATACTTAGTATTTTAATACACTGTTAATTGAAATCAAATTCATTTGACTTCTTTTTTTTTTTTTTTAAAATTAGATTTAAAACCAAAGGGCATACAAACCTTTTTTGTTTTTACGTTTTAAAGAAACAATACTGTAACCTACTCCTTTATAAGCCACCTGATACTCGTGTCTTTTTAATTTCTTCCCTTTAAAATTTACGAAAACAATCAGCTGTTCAGAGTTTGTATATATGTATATAATGTATTGTTTTTGTGGAAAAAGAAATTAATATTTCAAGAAATTTTTAATACAATTTGAATGGTTTTTATACCGATTGTTTTTTTTCTTTCTTATTTATTTTTTTATAATTTTGTTAAATGAAATAATCTATTGTTTTGTTGTTTAAAATATTGACTCCAAGTTTATTATATATTTTAATTTTTATAATTGATATTGTTTTAATTACATTTGGATTTAGTCTTTTTTTTCTAATCTTTTTTTTTTTCTTTTTTTTTAATAAATTTGAAATATATGCATTATGAATTTATGTCGAACTTTAGAAGACCAAAGTTTTTATGTATTGTCTTCCATAAAGCAATTATTGAAGTAATATTACAAATATAGTAGATACTTTAATTTTCGACTAAGTACGCATTTTATTTGACTACTTTGATTAACTTTATTACTTCAGTATTTTGTTCAGTTTTGTTAAACTACTTTGAAATAAAATTAAATAACTAAAATTGAAATGAGTTAAGGACTTAACGTTTAGTCCTGATATTTAAATATATACCAAAATTTGCATAAACATTAAGTAACGTTAAAGTACTTAATTTCGTATTGGATTGAGTGTATTGAAACTATTATTTTTAATTTTGAAGACAATAATAGAATTCAAAGTTCAATATTGTATCTTTTATGAAAATATAAAGAGCATATTAATGGAATATATACTCGAATCGAGTATTTTATTGACTTATTTAGGTAATAAGTGATCTTACAAAAATTAAGCGTGCCGGCTGTTTATCCATATACAAATCATATATACAAACTAATGGAAAGATCTTTTAAAACAAAATACTGAATTTGCAATTTATACTAGAATAAACTAATCAAATCATATATTTTAATTAGTGCAGAATTAAAAACCAGAACGGCAAAACAAACAAAATTATAGCAGTGATGGTATATCATAATATAATTAATAATTATTATTCACTAATATAAATTCCGCAATGGAAATTTTTTTTTTTAACATGTTTATTTATTATATTCAGGAGTTTTTATTCTCTACAAAATTTTAAATATTTTCCAATTTTTTTAATATCTAGTGTATTTCTAGGTGAATATTTGTAAGGGTTTTCTTAATTTTTCCGTTTATCAAATGCCGTTTATCCTTATTGACAGGACACTTCCTCTATTGGGAACATTAGTTCCTCACATAGAATACAAACATTCCTGGTACATCACCTTCTAAAAGATCTCATTCCCCATTTTCTTAATCTAAACTATCATTGGAACCCCTAATTCCAAATCAAATACGAATAATTTGTTATTAAATGTAATAATAAATTACGACATTATGATAAACGGTCGCTTTTTAAACTGTACACTTTCCGATCTCATAGTATAATAAAGAGTAATTTAAAATTTATTTAATTAACGTTCAAAACATATTAAATTTAGATTAATTAAAAAAAGAAGTTAAAAAAGTACATATTTATATTAGTGTATACACTTTTAATGAAAAATATAAAATGCAATTTGTCCGATTGAGTTCATATTGAAACTATTATTTTTAATTTTGAAGACAATAGTAGAATTCAAAGTTCAATATTGAATCTTTTATGAAAATATAAAGAGCATTATGGGAATATATAAAACAATTTGAGAACATTATCTAAGAAATAATTAAGTGAATTTTAATTTATTTATTTATGAAACAATTTATATTAATTATTTATTGAATATTTATTAAAATAATTGAATATCACTTGATTCAATGTTAACAACTCTATAATTATAAATAATTGAAGTGTAACTTTATATTCTATTTATAAAATATTCAATAAAACAAAATATTTTAGCGGTTATTTTTGGAGACAAGTTTTAAACAGTTTGAAAATTGTAAATTCTTAAAAATTTACGAGTAACGATTTATATGGGTTTTACCACAGGTGAAAGTCTGAATACACTTTTGACTTTACTACACTTAATAGCAATAATGTAATTACAGTCTTTTACCTTTTTCGAAGGGACTCTGCCATTTCTGAAGTATTAAAATTTATTTGTAAAATTACGAATATTGGTAAAATTACGACATAAATAGACGTTTGAAACTTTTTTAATTTTTACTTCCTGTAACAACTGTAAGCTAAACTATTGCGATCATATGAAAATATTAAAAAACTTGAAGTTTTAGATAGGGATATCTTTATTTACAATCCTGGAACCACTTAATTGTCAAAAAATTGATTTTGGTGCCTTATGAAGACCGGCTTATTTCCAAAATTGCCAGATTAAGTGTTATTGGGTAATAATAGAGACACTAACTGGTGATCAGTAGATCAATAGACAACGTTATTATCACATACAGGCAGCTACTGGCCTTAGAAATCAACAAGTGTAATGAAATGTTTACAATAAATTGGCCTGGAACGTTTACTAAAACTTGGTAAGTTAAACTTTAGTTTGAGTGAAGGTAACTTCACAGCTCCTAAGAGAACCCCACGAAAAATCTTCTTTTTTTTCGAGAAAGAGTTTAAAATAAAGTGATAGTGATCTATAAGTGATATCAAGTGTCAAGAAACTTGTTCTATTCGTTATCCAAGAAAGAAAACTTTGTTAAAGATCTGAAAAGAAGTGAAAAAAATATACCTTTCTGATTTTCTTCTGTCTTAGAATTTGGCAATGTATTTCTCATTAATATTATAATAGATGACAGAATCGCATAATATATAGAAGTGACAGTTTAGAGGAAAACCTTACGTCACTCCTCTCCCTGAGCTTCCCAAAAATGTTATGTAGTTTGCATACAATGTTTTATCTAGAAAACTGTTGGAGCTATTTTCGAATAAAATCGCAAAACAGAAAAAAAACTATTCACAGTAAACTAGTACTTGGTATTTTGGCCAACACCTATTTGCGTCGCGTCCACTGGTAGCACCTAAACTTCTAAACGAAATATCGATAATTCAGTATTCTGTATTTTTGTCGGGTTTTGAGTTATGCTGACACCCAAACAGATAAAAACAATTTCTAAAAAATATGTTTTCGTACTCAGAGGACCCCAAAACATGTATTTCTGGTGCAAACTCAATTTTGAAAATTTAACACGAACATACTTCCGAGAGTAATATTAAGAGAAAGAGAAAGAAGTAAGAGAAATGGGTCACTTTTTTAAATGTACTATTTTTTGTTTTGTATAAATAATGGGTTTATAGCTCACCTATTCCCCCAGTAATATGCGGTACCTTGGACTGTGTCTGGTCAAACTTAGAACCCACACAGAATACTTAAACTTATTAACTAAATAAAAGATACAAACTCCTAAAGATACAACTTGACCAACGCTCAAAACTAACACGACAACAAAGGCAGACGGCTATCTTTCTTTGTCTCTCTCTTTTGGCACTCAAATGGACTTACTGACCCGAACTTTAAGGAACTGCTAAACGTTTTATTTTTTTATGTCAGTAATCTTAACTATTCCCAAGACTTCAAAATGCCCTTTCGTTTCTCAATTTCTCAAATCTTGTAATAATAGCTTCTAAAACTCCTATCAAATTTGGCAAATTTATCCCATACAACATTTCGTTCTATTCCTCAAAGACGTCTGAGGTGCCGCTGTCCACTGACCAACCAATTGGTTGTCTAGTGACGGTAATCACTGGATGACAAGTCATTCACGAATCACGACTATCATGCCAACGATCATGCCATGCCCTCTACTTTATGACATTTGCTTTTTGTTCTTTACTAGAATAGTTGTAAAGATTTCAATAAAACAGTTCTTAAAAAAAAAAAAAATCTGGTGTGAAACACTCACACAACTTTCTCTTACTCCAGTTCTGAAAATTATAATTGACAAATTTTATAGTTTGCCTGCAATTTAATGAAATTCGTCTAAAACTGAAAAAACTGTTTAGTAAAAGCGCACTTCCGGTTTACTAATTTTCTTGAAACTCGGAATTTTGGCCATCTATTTATTTCTAATTAATTTTGTTTGGACGATGGAATTGTATAATCAACTATGATAGCACTTTAGAGAAAAACATAACTCCACCCCTCCTCCAAAAGTGCCCTTAAATGAATTTTCCCAGAGAAATGTTTTAAATAAAAGTTGTAGATCAGTAAAAGCACTTCCGGTTATCTGATTTTTTAAAACTCGGAATTTCAACAATATATTCAATTTTAATTAACATTATTTAGACGATGGAATTGTTTAATAAACTGAAATAGCACTTTAGATGAAAACCTAACCCCACCCCTCCCCATAACTGCCCTTAAATGAATTTTCCCAAGAAATGTTTTAAATAAAAGTTGCAGATCAGTAAAAGCACTTCCGGTTATCTGATTTTTTAAAACTCGAATTTCAACAATATATTCAATTTTAATTAACATTATTTAGACGATAGAATTGTTTAATAAACTGAAATAGCACTTTAGATGAAAACCTAACCCCACCCCTCCCCATAACTGCCCTTAAATGAATTTTCCCAGAGAAACATTTCAAATAAAAGTTGTAGCTCTTTGTATGTGTAATTGCTATACCAATTTGAATAAAATCGTTGGAGCCATTTTTGAGAAAAACGCAAAAAAGTAAAATAATTAACAAGTAAAGTGGTACTTCCGATTGAGGAATTTTGATAGATACACTGCCAGATGCCATGGTGATATCTAAACGGAATATCAAGTTTTAACTTTCTACGGTTTTTTGTTTTTGAGCTATGCTGTTCACGTCATACACACAAGACCATTTGCTAAAAACCACTTTTTTGGACTCAAGGGACCTCAAAACGGATATTTCCGGTGAAAACTCGATATCCAAAATTTGATACGATTACAATAAATACTTCCTCTTACTAGAAGTAAGAGAAAGTAAAAATAATAATAATAATGGGTACTAGGGAAGGGATTAGCTCAGTGGTAGCGCGCTGGACTAGTAACGCGGAGAGCACGGGTTCGAATCCAGCCGTGCTACCCTTAGATTTTTCTCTTCCTATGAGCCCCTACAGCTCACTGTCCGGTGATGGACAGTGTTGTCTGTAACGGGAGAACACTGTCCGGAGGCCGGCAGTGCACTGAGAAGGCTCCGGGCGCAAATGACCACAGATGTTGAGACGCCTTAAATAAATAATGGGTACTTTAAATATATGACGTAAAATCATTAATAACAAACATCTAGAAACATGTGCACACAAGTATAAGTAACAGAAACCTTTGATTGTAACATGGCCCAATAGCTTAAATAGCGGGAGGGGAATAGAAATCAAGAGTGATACAAGCTCTATCAGTGAAGCATGCCCAGAGAGTTAGTTGATAACGCTACAATTCTCTCAGTAGAATTTCTCTTGTGCTAGATTGATCAATTCACTAAATAGGTCCACTAGGCTTATATAAACTTTACTGAATATTATATACCATAATGTATAAAACATAGGAAATATTATTCAATTTAATTATAATTAAATTTGTTAAACATTAAACAAAAATAATTATGAATGTTTAAAATATCTTAAAATTAACATTTTAATAAAATGGAGCTTTATTGGTTGTTGAGTTTTATTACTTTTGCTGTTCTAAGAGGAAAAACTTGCTTCTAGAGAATGCTATCAGTTTTTCTCCTTTTTTTCCAATCTTTTATGGAATATCTACAACTGTGCTACGGGCACAACTTGTGAATAAGATCTATGGCAAATATAAATGACGTGAATATTACGTGAGTATAAGAATTTTGGTGGAATTTATTGTAGCGAGAATTAGAAAGTGTTATTTATTGTATAAATCTTTGTGAATAGTTGTTACTATTAGATACTATTAGATTCTAAAGTTTTGATTTTGTTTAAATTCGATCCTTTAACTGTTCCACAGAGTTTGAGTCCGTAAGGCCATATAGATGCAAGAAGAGCTAGATACAAGCGTCGTTTGTCCTGTAGTGTTATTGTTATTATTATTATTATTTTTATTTGTCTGTAGGAAGGGATCAAGTCCTACGCTATCCAAAGCCACACTGGGCCTCAAGCTACCCCAAGAAAAACAACAACAAACTGGATCTAGACTAAATATCCAGACCCGGGCATAACCCACCTAAGATTCACCGCAGTCCAAACAAATCGGACAATAACCATAAAAGGGAAATACCCTGAGCCCTTCCACAGACAATTTGTTCCGACCAAAGGTCCTGAACGTACTTTCCTCACAACCCAAGCAATATGGATGGGTATTAGTTTTGAGCTTTTATCAGATAGTCTAGATAAGAGTTTGTTTTTTTTGTTGTAAGTTCAGAGCGTTTTGTGAGGGTTCCAGGTAAGTCTCCTATCTAGATATTGTCCAAGATATCGCACTTGGTCAGCTGGTGGAATTGGAATATCTAACAAAAAGACGGGGGCAAGCGTTAGTCGTCTAAGGGTGAATATTACGTATTTAGATTTGTTGGGGTTAATTTTTATTCGCCATTGTTGTAATCAACTTTATGTTGTGAACTCAAAAATGAAAAATCAAGCATCTTTTTACGGAAATGCGACCCTACAAAATGGGTTACTGCGTTTTTCAGTATTATCTCTACAATCGCTTTACCGACTTTCTCTACAATCGCTTTGATTTCTGTTATCCGATAAAGCTGATTTTAGTTTGATTCGTGGAGGGGGGGAGATATTAAGTTGATCTTTAAATTGTTTAATGGTATCGCTGACATTTTGATCTAAAATGTTGTTTGCACCACCTGCATTTGAAAGTGAACTAACCGTTTGATGTCAACTAATCGTTCAGTTAAATTTTTGATTTGCAGAAAATTGTCATTTAGGATTCGTAGTTAGCAAAATTGTAGTATTGCCGAAAGTATCAGAATATGTCCGCCAGAATAAAAGTTGAAAATAAAATGCCCAAGGAAATCCAAAGTACTTAGTGTCTTAAACAGGGTTGCTGCGTAGCTCCAATACTATTTACCTAAAAGGAGCTCTTGAGATGGGGAAAAGTAATTGCTCCTCCAATCTGGGAGTACTCAGAGGTGATAGAAGATATTTACTCTAAATTTTGCCGACAATCAAGTTATATTTGCAGCAGACAGAATGGATAAGCTATATGAGTGATTGGTAGAGGGAACAACAGGTGCTGACCTTACCTTGGGAAGCGTCAAAATTTTGAAAAATATTCGCATGTTTAGGTGTTTCGACTTGTGTTCCGACAAAGGCGTCAACAATGAGCAGTTAATTCGGAAAATTGGCCAGGAAAATGGGGAAGAAAACTATGAAATTGCAATCTATGAAGCTCAACTGTGTCAAATGGTTGAAAGGAAAAGAAAGGAATGCATGAAAAGTGGACTTCTGCAGAAGATATTGTAGAAAAATAAGAATAGATAAGATGAGAAACACCTATATTAGAGAAGAAATGGGCATTGATTTAGATAGGTATTGTGGAAACAATAGGAATAAAAAGGTTAGAGTGTTGTATGGGCATGCTCAAAGAATGAAAACGGATTATGGTACCGACAAAAGAAAAAGAGGTAGACCGAAATGCGCTTGGAAAAATGAAGGGAAGGAATCTATGGAAATTAAAGGATTAAGAGAAGGTGATTGGCACGATAAAAATGTCTAGAGACTAGAATGCGAGAAACGGCAATCAGTTGTAGAAAAAATCGCTTAGTACTAGTGTGAGTGTTTCACACCAAATTTTTTTTTATAATCTAAAGTGAGATAAATGTATGTGTTAATATCAATATTTAGTATAAGATTCAATAGGACGGATATATTGCATTAATTTGGCTTTCACATTCATTACGCTTTCTTAACAATGTGTACATTCATTAACACTTTCTTAATGAAATTTTATTAAATAAAAAATTACTAATTTATAGAGTTTTAATTTTTGGAAATTATAAAATTCTGGCAAAGTTAATATGTATCCATCAAGTTGGTTTTGTTAGAGATGATTGGTTAGATCAGTCGAACAATAATGGTGACATCAATGGTGTCACCTGACAAAGGGCCTTTTAAAACTCCTACTCCCAAAAACTCCCTAAATAGACTACTGTAGCAGTTTACAGGGATATGTCCCTGTGAACATATACAGAGGTTATATGTAACCTCTCCCCGCTTCCAAAAATCATCTTAAAGGGATTTTTCCGGAGAACTGTTTCAAATAAAAGTTGTAGGTAGACCTTTGTATTTGTAGTTAATATAAAAAAATTAAAGAAAATCGTTGGAGCAGTTTTCGAAGAAAATTGCAAAAAAAAAAACGGAAATAAAGAGTTACAGAACACATTATACACAACTTTGAAGAAAGAAAATACACGGCAGCGATATTTCTAGTTGTAGCGGCCGCATTTGACACAGTTTGGCACTCTGGACTGCTTTACAAACTCAGAAACACAAACGCACCTGACTATATTACCCAAATTATAACATCTTTTTTACAAGACAGAACATTCCAGGTAAGACTCAACAACACATACAGTACTAGACGACAAATTCTCGCAGGACTACCACAAGGGGCAATTATCAGTCCGATCCTCTTTAACCTTTACTGCTCGGACATACCTGAACCTACTTCAGTGACTTTAGCAACATACGCGGACGATACAATCTGGGCCTGTTCCAACAAAGACATTAATAAAAGTATCACTGATTTACAGACATCAATTAATATTTTATCAAACTGGTTCCAAAAATGGAAATTGAAGCTAAATCCTTCCAAAACGGAAGCAAAAATCTTCGCCCTTAGGAGATTCCGGATTGAAGACCTTCATATAATCCAAATTAACAACCAAGAAATTCGCTGGAAACAAAAAGAACAAGGAGTGCGCTACCTTGGCGTAATCCTAGATACAAGACTCACCTGGGGACTTCACATAAACACTAAACTTCAACAAGCACACACCCGACTGAGGCAGCGATACCCACTTATTAACAGAAACACACCACTCAAACATTCCCGAACAGTACTTCTCTACAAGACACTCCTCAGACCACTTCTGACATATGCCTGCCCAGTTTGGATAACAGCTAGCAATACACTGACGAAACGATTACAGACTTTTCAAAATAAAGTACTACGCATTGCACTAAACGCTCCTTGGTTTACCAGGAATACACAAATACACAAAGAACCTGACATTTCAGATATTCACATACACACATGACTAAATTAACAGACAACTTCTTCCTAACCCTTCGCACATTATCTTCAGCAGCACACTATCACATAGGCGAGCCTACACCTTCTAGAAGATTAAAACCCCGACTATATCAAGAACTTTAATTTTCATTTATATTATTGTAATCCGTAAGTGTGAAGCTCTAAGTGAGCTGGTCCTTAGTTTAATTTGTAAATAAAATTGGTTACTTCGAATTGATCGATTTTAACCAAATCCTTATTGTCGGTGCTCTTGTCAAGTTTGAACTTTTTGAGATTTTCTGTTATTGAGTTATGTTGACCATCAATTTCAATCATAAAATATTCAGTTTAAGTGTAACATTTTACTTGAATTTAAAGTAGCAAATTAATTTTTTTTGGTTCACTTTTTTACGATTTTCTTTAAAATAGCTTCAACGATTTTCTTTAAACCTAGCATATAAACTACCCATATAAACGGCTATAAATGAAACATTTCTCCGGAAAAATTAATTTAAGGATGGCTTGTAGGTGTAGTTTATTGATCAATGTTTTGCTTGCTACATTAATTTATTATTACAATTCTATCAACTAAAAATAGTATTAATTGGAATTAAATATGTTGCCAGAATTACGAGTTTGAAATAAATAGATTGAGCGGAGAAATGCATTTTTTGTTAAGCTGTTAAGTTTTTTGAATTTTTGCAATTTTCTCCGTAAAAAACACAGTTGGATTTCATTAAATTTGGTAAACTAACCTTACATACAGAGATCTATCACTTTTGTTTGTAACCTTTTACCGTGAAAGTTCATTTTTAGAAGTTTTAAGTGGAGGGGGGGGAGGTTATACTTTCCGAGAAAGGTAATTTAATTGTATTAAATATTAAATGTTAAATGAATATGCTATTGATGTTAGAAAAGAAGACAAGTAAATATTTAGTGATTTTGTAAAAGTTTTTAGTATTGTGAGAAAATTGATCTTTTATATCACTTCCCATATACAATTTATTACAACAGAAAAGACCATAATTTTCTGTTTTATTCCTATAATATTTTATCTTTTTTTTATACATTAAAATACTAACACCAAATACTTGACTTATCTCTGGTCTCTAAACAGTATAAATTATGTAAATCAGGATGATGCTAAGTTTAATTAATTCTGCATTTTTTTTTTTTTAATTGTTGTTATGTGGGTAATCTGCAATTATTTTATTAGTCAGTTAATTATGACATTTTTTAATTATTACAACATTTTTCTTTAAAATTATTTTAATAATTTATAAAAATGAATAATATAGACAATGTTAATTTACTACTCTGTACAAGCGGGATTAGCAAAAACATTCAACGACAAAAAAATTATAGCGAGTTTAAACTTTTTGATATTATGTTTTTATATACGAACAAGGGTGACATTACTTTACAAATGGGGGTTGGGGTTGGGGTTAGAGCGTTAAGGTTTGCAACCGAGATTGTTCTCAGAGTCCCCTGTACATCCAATTAAACGAACAATATCAGTCGCCAGCACAGCCTTTTTATACTGCGCCGCGCTTTCTTAGAATGGGCTGTTCCTTTAGTTGGAAGTACATGGGAACATATGAGAACAATCTCGGACGCGAACAACTTCACCTCCCCCCGTCTGTAAAGCCATGAAGTAGGGGGGGGGGGAACTTTACCAATGATTACATTCTGATAAAAACACGCTAACACATCTTACAGATCACTATGGCTTTATAGTCACTTCCTCTCTAAACATCTACTCATTTTCATGACGTGAACATATTGTGTTCCAATATTTATATACTAAAAAGTTCCAATATTATAGCAAGTAGGTTATATTAGTTTATTTTTTCTTCTTTATTTTATTGTTAATGTTTTTTTTAAGTGTTCAATTTATTTTTATTTTTTATTTTATTTGTTAACCAAATTGTAAGAAAAAAAAGTTCATTATTTAAAAAAATAAAATTTTAATAGAATTTTAAATAAACTAAAGAGAACTTTATAATGTTTTCTAAATAGTTATTTATATTATAAAAGATTAGTAGTGTATATAATAATGTATTAAAAACCAGTCTATTTATCTTGGCCTTTTAATCTCTCTATCTTTCTAATTCTGAACGAGAATAATTTAGTTTCAAGCCAATAGGTTGTGTTGTTTTTTTTTTTTTTTTCTTGTCTTATTTATTTTATTTTATTAGCTTGGAATCTTGATATATATTTTTCCTTTTTTTCAGTTTAAAATAAGTGTCTGATAAACATTTTAAATTTCTTAAGTATTTCTATTATTATTATTATTTTAATTTCTTCTATATTTCTTCTTTTGTTTTATGCCAAACCAGTTTTAATTAATTGGATAAAATTTACTAGTTTTAATGTAGTAGATCAATTTATTTGATAAAATTAGTAGTATGGATTGCTTTATAGAGGTGTCTTTAATGTACGAAAGTCATTCAGTAAGTAAATAGACAAATGAAACTGTAAAGCAAAATATACCTGTCCAAGAAGACACTTTACTTTCAGTAACCATTAAGTTAGCCTCCCTTCAGTGGCGGATTTTTGCATAGGCGGTTGAGGAGGTGGATGCCACAGTTCCCAACCCAGGGCTCCTTATTTTATGATATTTAAATTTAATTTAAAGGATTTATTTATAATATTTAAGTTTTGGAAACATATTTTAATAACATTTATACACTATAATAATGTTTTCTAAATCCATCAATACACACGTTCACTTAATCCGATAGTTTTATTTACTTATTTAGTGAATACCAGCACTGACTGTTGGTGAAAAAATGCCCCCCCAAAAAAAACTGGTGTGAAGCACTGGAAATAGCAAAAACTGAATGTTAAGTTAAAAAGCACTTCCGGTATACTAATTTTCTTGTAACTTGGAATTTTGCAACTTATTTATTTCTAATTAATTTTCATTAGAAGGTAGAAATTGTATAAACAACTGTGATAGCACATTAGAGGAACCCTCCTCCAAATCCCCGTGAAATGACCTAACAGGCTCTGGGACTCAGAAATGTGTTTTAAATAAAAGTTGTAGCTCTTTATATGAGTAGTTCACAGTTACTAGTTTAATAGGAATTAAAAGTGTTGAGATGCTTGCTAAATGCGAAAAAGAAATATGTTTAGCGAATTGTATGGAATGTCTGTTTATATGTGCGAACAAAATTGATATTCCATTTAGCCTTGGGATCAGTAAGTTTCGCGTTTCTGAATGATTTTTTTTTCCATATTTTTTCACAATTTTCTTGAAAATGGCAAAAAAGCTATTAAATATAAGCTTATCAATTTTATTTAAAAAAAAAAATTGATTTTTGAGGAATTCAGTTAGAGCGATTACTTCTTGAACGTTTCCGAGGTTAGGCTTTTCTATAAATTGCTATTTCAACATATCAATATATTTCTATTAATTATTTAAAAAATAGCATCACTAATAATAATAATAATAATAATAATAGCACTTTATTATTAAAAATAATATATAATAGTAAAATAGGTCCCAGGTTCCAGTCCAGTGCTACCCTTAGATTTTTTCTTCCTAGGAGCCTCTACAGCTCACTGTTCGGTGATGGACAGTGTTGTCTGTAGCGAGAGAACACTGTCCGGAGGCCGGCAGTGCACTGAGAAGGCTCCGGGCGCTAATGACCGTAGATGTTGAAACGCCTTAAATGAAAAAAAAAAAAAATAGTAAAATATACCAATTACTGTATAGGCAGGCATGGATAACAATCCGTCAGCCAGTAAATAGCATCAATAAATACGTTAAAATAAAGAAAATCATTAAACCGGAAGTGCGGATTTATACAACGTTTTTATTTTTCACGAAAATAACATCAAAGAATTTCTATAAACTTGGTGCATATATAAACAGTCCCTTTTATTTCAACTTTTCTCCGTAAATGTTGTAAGTGAGTGTTCTCGAGAAGATGACATGTCAGGATACTAGTGGAATCCCCAAAAAATTAAAACAGGGTATTGCTTTCAAATAAATGGAGAAAGCATTAGCGTAGAGCTTTAATAAATAAACTTCTCCAGGATTTTAATGGGATCCATTTTTTCTGTGCACAAGAACAATTTTTTTTTTTTTTTAGTTTGAATCGTATCAAAGATTTATTCGCTGTTATTATGTTTTTCTTACATTCTACATGTTTTTTAGTTTTAATTTTGCAGTATATAATGCCGATTAAAACAAGTGTGTACTTAATAATTTGTAAGGTATTTTTGTTGGGCGTAAACTAGTTTGAACGTGCTAACGAGCAGAATGAACGTTGGAGGATAATTCCAGCCGCACCTCAAATTGCCTCAAAGTGCAAATTAAATATAACAAATTGCAAAGAAGCTAGAAAGAATAAATGGCAAATAGATCGATCATTTTTTGATAATAGAATAAAAAAAAAAAATAACTGAGCGAGCAATTAGTTGTTTTTATATATATACATTACATAATAATATATATAAAAACCATTAAAATTCAATATTTGTTTCCCTTAATGATCAAATGCAATTAATTCGTTATTTACAAAACCAAACTGCTAAAATTTATACATTGTACTTCCTCTTATGGCAGGTCTAGAGGAAGTATTTGCAATAGTGCCTGTCAAATTTTTGATATCGTGTTTACACAGGAAATACACGTTTTGAGGTTTCCTGAGTCAGAAAATGTGGTATTTCGAAATTGGTCTGTGGGTGTGTGTGTGTTTGTGGCCAGATAACTCAAAAACGGAAAGTAGAAGAAAATTCAAACTTGATATTTAGTTCAAACCAGAGGACGTGACTAGTAAAATTTTGGTCAAAATCTATGAACCGAAAGTACCACTTTACTATTACTATTTTTATAGCCTTTCACGATTTGCTCGTGAACAACTTCAATGATTTCTCTTTAAACTTAACATATCATCTACATACATAAACAGCTTCCGGTTTTATTTTAAACATTTTCCTGGAAAAATTCATTTTAGGGTGGTTTTGGGGTAAAGATGACGTTATGCTTTCCACGAAAGTATCACTTTCATATATTATTTGATCTAGTCATCTATATAACATTAATAAGAAGTAAATGTGTTGTCAAAATGCTGAGTATGAAGAAAATCGGTTGACTGAAAGGGCGACATTATTGGATAGATTTTTTTACAGATTTCTGTGAGTTGCTCTTGATAAAGATATGAACGAGTTTCGTTGAACTTAGTGTATATATATATTGCTTTGGGGAGAGCGGAGCCCTACAATATCAAGGCCGCTTTCGACCCATCTATGTAGCTAACCCAAAGTTCGGAGCTTCTTAGTTGCAAACAACATTGCTCACCTCCGGACAGCGAGCTATAGAGACTCCTAAGAAACGAGAAAATCTAAGGGAAGCAATTCTGGATTCGAATCCAGGAACTCCGAGTTGCTAGGGCAGCGCGCTACAACTGAGCTAATCCCCGTCCCTTGAAGTTGTATAGAAACTACTTGTACTATGAAAATGCCTATCCCTTGTATTTCAAGCATTTTTCAAATAAGTAGATTTTCAGAGGGTTTCGGGGGAAGCTAATGTAATTTAGTAACCGTTCCGTGATTGAAGTAATTTGCCTGTAATTTATGTAAATTGGGAATAAGAGAATGTCGTATAAGAAAGTCTCACACTAGATTTTTACTTTCTCTTACACCGAGTAAGAGAAAATATTTCTATCGTTTAAAATTTTCGACATTGAGTTGTCACTGAAAATATATATTTTAAGGTCGCCCAGAGCAAGACAAAAATATTTTTAGAGAATCGTCTCTGTGTGTGTGTGTGAAAATATTTTATTGTTAAATATTTTCTGTTAAAAAACACAGACATAAACGGAGTGTGAGAAAGTATAAATGTAACCCAGAAAAACAGATTTATTTATAATAATTTTTTCTTAATTATTTGCAACATTTTCTTGAAAAAAAAGTTTCCACAGATTTTCCGCATATTTATAAAATACAATTTACACGAATCAAACGGCGCGGTTTGACGTAATTGTATTTGAAATATTTTTTATTCCTATCAAGAGGAAATACTGCTAGCGTATAAAAATTCCGATACTGACCACGAATACTTGTTTTGAAATCTCCTAGGTTACAAAAAAAACTGTTTTCGGCACTCTAGTCTGTGTGTGAGATTATGCGTGGAAAAAATATCTCATAAAAACCAATTTGAGTACCAACTCTAAAATAAGTTTTAGTCAGAATCGTTCAAGTGAAAGAAAAATTATTTATTTATTTTTTTTTGCCAGTTTTTCGTGCTTTTCTCAAAAAGGGGCTCCATGGATTTGTTTTAAATTTCGTATATATCTCGCATATTAAAAGGAAAAGTGATTTTTGGAATGCGGATTTGGAATTTGGATTTTTGAAACGCTACGTGTTAAGATTTCCTTTGAAGTACCATTTCAATTCCTTATATGATTGCTATCTTCATTAAGATAAAATAGAAATAAAGCCAGAATTCCAAATTTGAAGCAACCGGAAGTGCTTCTTTTGCAGAATTGGTTTTTGAGTTTGGTGGTGGGGGGAAGTTTGAAAGGGATAAAAGAATTTTCTTTAAATTTGGAATGCGATAATAGTACACAGTTATAAAAGTTTTCACCTTTTTTTCAAGGAAGAATTGATTTTAGCGTGCTCCGAGAAATCAGTAATATTAGATTTCAAATGTGGAGTTCGTTAGCCCTAATCTTCTGCTATACAGATTAATCACTTCATTTATTTTATATTGGGGCAACTGAGTAACAAAGTTTAATGTGAAACTTTGCCAATTTATTAATTGTATTAATGTGCAACAAGAGAAAGTAGAGTGAGTGGTTCACACCAGATCTTTTTTGTTTTTAATTACGCAACAATCACCTTTATTTAAATAAAAAGACAATATAAATATAAATCTATTTCCAGTTTGCAAGTTTATTATTGTTACTGTCAACAAAGTTTTAATTTAAAACAGACAAATATTTCAATATAAAGGTTGAAATACTTAAAAGAAAACAATATAAACAAAATATTAATACCTTTATTATTAATAAACAATAGCTAATAATTTATTTGTGTAAATTTCCAAGTTAATATTTTATTAGTAATGGACTTTAGGTTTTCTTTCTCAATGTTAAAATTAAATTAGTGACGTTGATATTATTTTTAATTGAATTTTCCTGTTTGTTTGGATCAATTATTTATTTATTTATTTCTATTTTTCGTTGAACAAGATTATTTATGTTATTATTTACGATGTTTTTAATCTTTTGTTTTTACTTCAATTCTTGTTTGTTGAGGTAAGAATTATTTTCATTTTATTACAGAGAGTTAGAATGAAATAAACATTTCAAAAAATATTATTTTTTAATTAAAAAAAAAAATCGTTATGAACTACTCCTCACGACTTACAATTTAATTTAAAAAAAAATTGTTCTTTAAAATGCAATTTTTACAAACGTTTAGATGGGCTCGCTCTGTAATGGAAGGGTGAGCAGGTCATTGTGAAAAGTCCAGAAACATTTTTGTTGTACTCTCGGAATCAAAAATAAGTGCATTTCCGGTATAAACTTTCAAAAATTTAAAAAGAGCTCAATACTTCCTCTTTACAACACTAAAGAGAGAACATACACCATACGTGAGAAGTATATGACATTCGGATTACGGCCGATTATGGCTATGTCGTTTACTTACGCCAAGGGTCAAGCAAGCTTAGGTATAAGTAACTCAAGTAAGCTACGGGACTATTTGATGACTGGTCAAAAAATTTCGAGGGCCTCATCACATATTCTATTGTTTTTAAGTATCAATATAAATAATAGTTACGTTCTCTCTTTAATTTTCAATTTTTAATGTGTATCTTAATCTTTTAGTGTTTTGTTTTCAATTTTGTATGTTACTTTTTATTTATTTATTTGTTTTATTTTTATATTGTTATAGTAATATTTCGTTCAATCTTCTACTTTATAATGCCACCCTTTGTTTACATACACTGACTCTCTGTTGTTTCTTACTACGTATTTGTAATTTTTCTGTGTTCCTTTGTTTTTTCATGTATTTCCTAAGGAAGGACACAAAGGTGTCCGAATCGTTGACAGAATAACTTTTTTTATCCTTTGGGTGCAGCCAACCAACATTTTGCTTGTTTCTAAATTCCTTTAATGGTTTTAAAATAAATATATTTTAAGAATTCAGAAATATGGATAATTGAAAAAAATATGTGCAACTAATATATAAATTTAAATTCGAATCAATAGAATGGAAATAAATACATTTTAGTTTAATAATGAATAAATTAATATATTATTTATTATTATTACATTTCTTTCCAACGCATTTATGTAAAATTAATCTTGCCTGCGTTTGATGTCTACAAATTATTCTAATATCTGGTGTTTATGACAGAAAAAAACCATCTTCATGATGTCCCAAAATATCTTGCATTTGTTGATCTTGATCTATAAATTGTATTGTTTATTTTCGTGCACGAAAATAATTATTGATTACATGAATACGGTCTCCCCAGTGTAAGTAAAATTTGTGCAGCAAACTTTTTTATTGCTGGATACTTTTTCTTTAAATAAATAAACCTTTTTTTGTATTCCTTCGTCTCGTTATTCAAAAGTTAATCATTTTGAAAATCAATTAGTTCCTGGTGTAACGAAGAAGAAGCTTTTTCAGTATCAAAAGAAAACACTACTTATAGTCCTCTGAAATTCTAAAAAAAAATGTTTCTCAAATTCTTTTATGATTTCTTCTTCACTTAACTTAATCAAAATATTGTGAAATAGCATTTTTTTTTGTGAATGATTTTTAAACAAAGTCAATTTCTATACAATACTTGTCGAAAATAAATCAATTGCATGGTTGTAAAGTTCGCAACACTACAATATAATCATTAGTGCACTAAACATATCAAGTGCTACTAGTAGCGATTATTTTTCACAGTTTATTGGGAGGCATTGCGGGCCACAAAAAATCGTGTCGAGAACCGTATATGGCCCGCAGAGTTTGATACCCCTGGCATATGCTACGATTTGAACTATTCTAAATACATAATTATTTTCTATCTACTGAGGGAAACCTTCCGAGTTCTATAGTAAATAATGAAGGTGATCAGAGAGGTGAAGGAGATCACCTTGATGGAAAAATATATTCTGTTTACAAAAGGAAGTGATTTTTACGTCTTTGGAAACTTAAAAACATGTATTTCTGGTGTAAAACTAAAATTTTGACACACATATCCAAAACTGTTTCTCTTATAAAACAGTCAGAGAGAAATTAAAAATTAATAAAAAAAAAAATACCTCCATTCTTGGATTTAATATATTTAGAAGATCATGGATATAAAAGTAGGATACAGATTGTCTCTTCTCAACCGTTACCATAGTAACCCTTGGAATCCAATATAATTACGTTGGTTGCCCTTTCAGAAGTAAGATTTTTTCTGCAAGAAAATGTTTTTTTTTGCTTCTTTTTGTGATTTCTTTCTAAATTATGTCTACGATATGGCTTCGTAAATTAGAAATCTCATATTTCAGAATTTCTTGTTAACTTTTAATTCATTATAAAATACCAAATTTAGCCTAGTTTTTTTTAATTACAACGCATTAAGTGTGTGAACTTGATATAATTTAGGTTTTTTAAATGAGCCATTTGTACTATCCGATCGGTAACTCACTTATCAGTAAAACAGATTGTTGGTGAGAATGATGAACTTCCGGTATTTGCTCTCTTATAAACAAACTTTCTTCTATATCTGAGCATCACAATCAGCTGTTTTAAACTATTGACAGTGCTGCCAACTTATAATATTGAAAGATATTCTTTGATCTTTATAAGAATCTCTTTCTCTTTACATATTGAAAAAAAAATCTCGTCTAATTGAATTATAAAATCTACATATTTAAAAAAAAAACGATCTAATTAACAATGTAGTTAACGAGTGCAAAAAAAAATAAAACAAATAAAAACTACAGTTATCAGCAATCTGAGAACTAAATAAGGTAATATCCTGTCTAGGTAGGCGCTCTTTGTAATTATTTTTATTATTATTATAATTGGCTTGCTAATATAGTTATTTATTGCATTATATTTCACTGGAGTCCGCTAATTGCAGATAATGTTTCATACTTCTCTTTTATTGTAAAACAATTGTTCTACTTTATTAGCTAATTTTTATATTATTGACAGCAATTTAATATCTTTCTTTTTCTTTCATTTTATAAAAATTTGCTTATAATTAAATTTTTTTTATATATATTCTTTTATTGATGAGATTATTGAGAAGTTGATAGATTTTATGACTTTTTCTCACTATTGCATGAGGATTTTCTGTGATCATGTCCAGTTTTTGAAAATGACTTTTCATTAAAAAATATATGTTTTTGAGGTCTCCTTGATTTTGAAAAAAAATGTTCTTCTAAAATAGTTGTGTAATATGACAATTATTCCACTATAATCAGTGGCTAAATTTATGTTCTCTTTAGACGAGTGGTGTCGAACCTGCGGCCCAATAAATAATTTTAAACTAATATATGTATATAAATAATTTACTAATGCTTTTTTAATACTATTCAGATATATTTGAAGTGTCTTTTGTCTCCAAGGAATGAGGGAAAATATCTCGAAGGTGAGTTTTATTTTCGTTTTCAACACTAGGAAATACGATCTTCAGTTTAAAGTTGGCTAGATGTTACCTGTCAATTTTGAAATAGAACATATAGAGCTACAATCTGACATTCAGTTTAAAGATTGGAATTTATAAATCCTACCTTCCTTTGCAGAGACCAGTATCCCTCTCTTCATTATGTCCGGATACCAGGAAGACCATATTATGGCTACTAATTTCCCTGGATACACCCAGGCAGTCCTACACCAGCCTCCCACGAATTAATTGCTCGCAGGGTCGCCTGGCTATCTGAATAAATCATGACCCTGGAGTTGTTCATTCCACGTCTTCTTAATTCAGTGGCGCAGGTAATGATTGCAACAAGCTCTGCCTGAAAGATTGTGACTAGCTTTCCAAGGCTTACAGAAATGTCACATCTCGGATGGGCCTCATACACGCCGGTTCCTACCCCTTGTTCCATCCAAGAGTCATCCGTGTACCACACAGATTTCCCTAAAATTGGATGCCCGTTCTTCTATACTTCTCTATCTAGTTAGTATCAGGACTTTGAAGGGTGTGTAGAAGTCATTGTAACGGAGGGCAGGCCCAAAATTACGTCTGCCTCTATCTTCTCGCATAGTTTCCCATAGTTTGCATTATGCTTAGGATACATAGGGGCAGGTCCCTTCAAAAACAGCCCTAGCTTCGCCTTGGACGTAAATCTATAGTGTGGGAAGATTTAAGAGGACCTCCAGGGCTGCAGTGAATAGGTCATCATATGTTAAATTTTAAGTAATATATTTATATATTAAAGTATTGCTAAAATTCCAAATTTGAAGAAGATCGGAAAAGTCACAAATGCGACTTGACGAATTCGAAAAAATTTTCAATTTTTTTTTTGTGGAGAATTTTATCGAATATAGTACAAATGAAAATAGTACAAACTTGCGAATATTAACTGCACATAAATGTAACACTTTCAATTGAAACATTATTCTATAAAAATTGGTTTTTAATGATGTTGTGCAATAACTATAATAATTAGTTGAAACTATAATATCTACTATAATAACTATATTGAAACTTTGATCTAATCTTCTGGACTACATGGTAACCTCAATCATATGTACCGACTACGAACTCTAGGGACCAAACACAAAATCCCACTATTATTTTTAAAAGGCAGCGTTAAAGAAAAATTTGTTTACAAAAAAATGCAATTTGTGTGTCAATTGAAGTTGTAATATTTGCAGAGAAACAGATGGTAGTGTCCATGTTTCACAATAGAGTTTTTTTTTTGTGTAACTATTAGAGTCAACAATGATTAAATAATTGTTTATTTAATGAATATATTATTTCATATATATATTTTTAAATTTCATGAAATCATTATAATTTATTATAAATAAAGAACTTAAATAACAATGGCAGATAATTAAATAAAACATTTACAAATTATATTTATATTATGATTGTATATTTCTTTTGTTTAATTTTATAAATAAATACGTCTATATATATATATATATATATATATACATATATACACTTAAAAATTCTCTGACAAATTTAATTAAACATTTAGATGTAGTCAACCATAATAAATATAATTGTACAAGTAATAATTGGAATAAACAATTTTTATTATTAAAATATAATTGTCTTTTAATTTATTTATAACATGTAATTTTAAATTAATTTTATTATTATCTTATAATTAATAAAATAATATTTATTTGTATTTGTTATAAATTGCATTATTCTTCTCTTATATAAACATAAAAAGTAATTTACATAAAGTTCAGTATTTCTTTCATTTAATGATTTTTATTTTTATAATAATTAGAAAATTTAATAATTTAATTTTAAATCTTAATTATTTCTATTTTAGCCAGAGAAATTCTGACCTTTTTTTTTTTTTTATTTCAATTTTTAAGTCAAAAATTATTTAGAGACTAAAAATGTCAGCATATAAAATTCACTGTCAGTTGTACCATCTGGCCTCCCCACCATCTTTAAAATCCATATGTGGAGATACATGTCCATATATGGAGAAATAAAAGGCTGTTTGACATTAAAAACAGTAAATTATTGATATATATAATATATTTTATATATATATATATATAAAACATTCTATTGAAACAGATCTAGTATAGTGGCCTCCCAAAACCGTGGTTGTGGGTTGGTTACTGCTAAGCATTCTGTTGATAATATATTCTCAATGATATCAACTTTGAAAACTCACTACAATTTTTATTTCTATTTTTTTCTTTTTTTTTTTACTAGCAAGAGAAAAGTTTTATCGATCATGTCAACATTTTGGAAATTGAATTTTCAATGGAAATGCATGTTTTGATGCCTTCTAAGTTCGAAAAGAATTTGTTTTAATGAATGGTATGTGGTGAGTGTTTCTCTAGTGAACAAAATATTAAAAAAAAAAACAAAACAGAAAACGCCATGACCATTTCGAGTTTCTGAATGATTTTCTTTTTTCAACTTTTGCAATTTTCCCAATAAACTCTGCTCCAACAAATAATTGCCTATCATTATTTTTTCTCTTTTTTTTTTAATTTTTCCAGAAAAATTGATTTTATGTATTTTGTATATTTATTCGGCTTTATGAATTTTATTTATTTATTTATTTTATAATCAGTTAAGTAGAGTATGTTTTAACCATGAGCTCCGCTTGGAAAATCTGTGTCATATCTGGCTAAACCTAAACCAAATCTGAGGATTAGGGTTATAAATTACGGCTCCGACTCCTCTCGCAATCTAATGAAGTAAAGATTAAACAGTTCATCTTGATGGGATGTTTAGAAGGGCAGTTTAAATCTGGAATGATCATATGTTTTTGTCCTTTTAAAACGGTATTATTATTATTATTATTTCAGTTTAAAACAAACATTTTATACATAATGCCGTTTAAACAGGACAAAAAAGATATAGTCACCATAGGTGATAAACAAAGCATTATTATTATTATTATTCAATGCAGATTGAAGAGTGCGGAATTTATGAATTTACTGGTTTTGTCCATTTTATGATGTGTCGGTTTGAAATATTTGTACATTTGAGTTTAATAATAATAATAATATTTGTATTATTTTTTGGTTCACAGAGTTACTTTCAATTCACTTATTAATTATCCAGTTTATATTTGAAAAGTAATAATATCATTATTTAATGTGCTTAGTTTAATTATTTGCAATATGTAGGAGCAAAATTTCCACTTTATTGTGAAGTTTCCCGGAGGTTTCATTACCAATTTTTACTTATTCTTACGCTTAGTAAAAAAGGAAGTATTGCAATCATGCCAGATTTCCGAAATTTAGTCTTCACAGGAAATACGAATGTATTAGAGTCCATTAAATACGATATGTGTGAGGTATGTGTTAACAGAATATCTCAAAAGCGAAAAGTCGCAGGAAATTTAAACTTAGCAACATTCCGTTTCAGCACGCATCACCATAAACCGGAAGGGGAAAATCCATTAACCGGAAGTGCGACTTTACTAAATGATTTTTTTTTTCTTCAGTTATTCGTGATTTCCTTTGGAAACGGCTCCAACGATTTTCTTTAAACTTCCTTTAAACTATCTACACACATAAATACGTGTCACTTTTATATGAAACATTTTTTGGGGGAAAATTGAATTTTTTTTTATGTGGGGGGATTCTGGGGGGGTGGGAAAGTAGCGTTACGTTTTCTTCTAAAGAATCATTTCAGAATATGTTTTCTACCAACTACGTAATATTTAATACAAATTAGAACGCATGGATAAAATGTAAAATTTGAAGAAAAATTTAAACCGGAAGTGCAATTTGACAAATAGTTTTTTTTGGAATTTTCTTGAAAACAATTTTCTTTACGACAACGATTTTATTTACTTGGGAATACTTGCTGCATAAATAGAATCGTAATCACATTTATTTGTAACTTTTTACTGGAAAAATTTGATTTTAGCGGGGGATTGGCAGTTAGACAGCGCTCCATATAAGGCCGTTCTGGAATAGAAGTATAATACCCACCACTATTTTTTTATAGCCAACCCAAACTAAACATTGTAACGTGGTAATTATAAAGAAAATTTCTCGAATAAATTAAATTAGAGTAAGAATAATTCATGTGAGTGTTTCACAACCAAACTTTTTATACCCTTTTACAAAACTGTTTGGCACTGGCACAAAGCCGATATTGTAGAATTATTGAATTTTTGGCACGCGCACGAAAAATGATTAGCCACCATTCGTAAGCAGGGAGATTTGTAGATGTAAGAGTGATTAGGAGAATTTAACTGGCTGAGATTTTTTTTTTTTTTTTATTCTTAAATAGTAATTTGAAATATTATGAATTGTTAAAGTGGTAATTAAGGTTAAAGGAATCTAAATAGGATAAAATAGATGCTGTCAAGAATCCCTCTCTATCTATCTCACCCGCTCGGTGTCTTTCATTCTAAAAGAGCTGCAGACAATGCTTACATCAATCTCTGTCGTCTAGCGAGAGACTACTCCCCCCTTCCCCTTCACCACCCACCAAACTCCCCACCACTAGTACATTTCTTTCTTCTTATCTCTTTCATTCTTTCTTTTTACATTTCATTCCTTTACTAGTTCATAATTACTTATTAATGATCATAATTAAAACTCATTATCAATATATATATATATATATATATATATTCTACTTCAAAAGCATTTATCACTCTTAAATAAAATTAAAAAAAAAATTATTCCTATTTTTAAATTGTTACGTCTATAATTAATTTCAAACTATTTGTCTTCTAGGCTAATTGCTTATTAGTGTTGATGAGACGGTTGAAGATTTCAAATAACTTGATTGTTGAATTTTTTTTCTGACCACAGAAAACCTTCTTTTTTTTTCTTTTCTATTATTCCCCTAGGATGGAGGATTGAATTGAATGGGCAAAAATCTATGAATGAGGGTTTTTGTAATTTAAGTGAATTCTGTTTTTCTAGTTTTTGGCAATTTTCTAAAAAAAATAAATAAATAAATTGCCCCTACAATTTTCTAATCTTCATAACTAATTTGGTTATCACTTTTATTTGAAACATTTTTGTGAAAGATTCTGGGACAACGTTACAACGTTTAAGCTTTTCTCTGAAGTGCCACTTCAGTATAAAATATATGGTACTGCCCCCCCCCCCCACACCTGAATAATATTACGATACAATATAATATGATGTACAGTATTAAAAGTCTGCTGTTGCTATATCTCTGGACATATTTATGTCAAGCTTCCAGGCTCAGTATTCGTCTCTATGGATAAGCTGGTTGGATCACTTACTAGGGGCATTGTGGTTAAAAAAGACAGCTCTATAAATGGTGGGGGGGCTCATGCCAGATCTCTTTGTGAGATGGAGGAAAAAAACAACCATTCATCTTATGGCAGATTGTTTGGATTGTGAGGAAATTAGGAGACTGGAGAAGAGAGGTAAAGGAGGTGAGAGGAAACATGTTATTGCGAGATATAGAGGACAAGATATTGATATGGTTTCGGGCATGTGTTTAGAATCGAGAGGAAATAGATAGTGAAGCGAATTAAAGGGGGATGGCAGACTGGAAAAGTAGTAGACCCAATCAAACATGAAGGGATTTGTTAAACGGAAGTCTAAACGGATACGGCCAGCAAAAAGAGGGATATAAGAGACAGAAGGAGAAGAAAAGAAAAATCTGAGGGAAACTTTCGTTTGAGGTTAATATTAATAAAAATGTAGGTCATTAATCTAAATTAATTATAGTTAATTCCTTTAAATATGAGACGTTTTTTCGTAAAAAACACAATTTGGCCATCTACACACACACCACACACACGCACACAGATTTGTAACGTAATTAATTATAATAATGTTATACCAAAAAATGTAAATTGTAATTAAAACAAATATAAAATATGTATAAATAGCAATAAATTGTTGAAGATATAAAGTTGCAAATATAATAGCAATTAATTTATTAAATAATAAAAAAAAGAAAAGAATGGAAATAGTCCAATTAAAAAAAAAAGACACGATTGGTATGTGTGCGTAACTATATGGTGTATATATATATATATATATTTATATATATATATATAATGGAGCTGAATGAAATTAAAAGATGTGTTTGTGTGTAAATATATGTATATATGTAGTAGCGCTATCTAATAGTTTGTGAATGATATTAATAAGTGCTAGCTCTCACACTGTGTGTTTGTGTCTATGTATGGTGTACAGCTGCAATAAACAGAAAATAGCTTTTATACGTATATATTCCACGTATTACGTTGTATATTATTTTTTTTTTTTTATATATATTATATATATATAGACGTATAGATGGAAGAGAAGGATGGAAGGTTAATATCACATCTCTTATTACAAGAGTAATGCTCTTGATGTGTAAGTGCGCATGCTCTATGAACGGCTCTTTTATTATTACATTCATGTCAGCTACATTAGTGGACAGCCTTCTTCTATTTCTGCTCATGTAATTGTTCTTTCTTTTTCCATTCTAGAATCTCAATTGACCAATGATTATAAATATGTTCTTTTATTATTATTTTTTCTATAAAACGAGTATATGTTAAGAAGAAGGAGTCTACAATGAAAAGGATTAAGGAACAAATGTTATTTCTTATCAATTATTGTTTTAACTACTGGACATTCTTCATTAGTTCAGCTATTATAAGTACCAATTATTATGTAAAACAGTTTTCTATGTCTATCGCACAACGGCAGCCAATCGCCAATGGAACCAATTGCCAACACAATGGCAATAATAATGAGCTGGACTCAATAGTTCTATAAGCAACCGCAACAATGCGCCCACCATTGAGCTTCCAAACGTACGTCAACTATGCATTACACCGTCAGTCCCGCCTACTCTACAATGTGCTGGCGACTGGGCTTCAACTTCAACAGCCAGTGTCTTAAGTAAAAGCTGCCTCTACCGATAAAAGAAATTTTTATGAAAGATGACCATCTGAGGGATTAAACAGTCAGTCATCAGATCAATTTAAAAGAGTGAACGTCAATCATCCATCAATCTTGAAAAAGTTTACCAAGCTAACGACACTAGCTCACCACTATAAGAACAAGCAAGCGTTTCTAATTAGTCACATCATTCTTCAAAGCGCCTCACAACAGCCAACTGTCCCATCCTTACAACTAACAGCCAACGTTACAATCAAAAAAATTCACTGTTGGCTCGCTCACTCTCTACCCTCTACAAAAGCTTCTGTCCTCAACAGTAAAAGTTGTTAAAATATACATTGTGAGTTAGTGCAAGTTCATGTATTTCTCACTTCACTTTTCATTATCACTTTCCGTTAACATTACAATATATATGCCTATTAATGCGTGTCTGACACCCCCTGCGAGCGCAGCGCTCCTATGGGCTGCGGCTGCCGATAATAGACAATAAGCTTTGTACAACCTCCCCCGCTGGAATTGCATAAAAATCTGGTTAAAACATACCCCCACGAATTTTCTTGCCAAGTATCGCAATTTTAATCGCAATATATTTTCTTTAAACCTGGAATTTCTAATTAACGTATATTTACCGTGTTAGTCTTAGAATCATATGAATGTGAATATGTACTAGATTGCATGGCCACAGGGCTGACAGCTTGCCCAAGAAAAATGTTAAAAAAAAGAAGAAGCCCTTTTCTGGATTTAATAGACCTCAATACATGTATTTCCGGTGGAAAATTCAATTTCGAAAATTTGACACAATCGCAATACTTCCTGTCTTAACTCTCTTAGAAAGAGAATGTAAAATGTAAAAAGATATGTACACGTAAGAATTGACAGCTGCTGGAAAGTCGTGCGTGCATGCTTGTTTGTGCGTGTGTGTATTTTGTGTTGAAATTTAACCTTTTAAATAGGCTAATGTTAGAGAGAGAGAGAGAGAGAGAGATTATGTGAAAGAAAGTGAGAGGGGCTGAAAGAGAGGTAGTAGGGAATACGGTAGCTTAAAGAGTAGACGGTGTGTGTGTGTGTGTGTGTGTGTGTGTGTGTGTATGAGGAAGGTAAGTGGGGGAGCAAGCCTCATTAAAGTAATTGGAAGTTAATGAGACGGAACTAAATGAGTGGATACGTCACAGATGTTGCGATGACGATTAAATAGACACGCACACACAAAAAGAGAGAGAGCAAGAGAAGTAGTCGAAGAGAACATTATTTGAATGACTCCGAAAACTTCTTTTAACTAATATTGTAACACTTGTATTTTAATTTTATTAATTTGTTTCTTTTTTTATGAATGTACCTAAGAGCTATTATTTATGCCCTATGAGTTGAGAAAGTCCTTTTAAATTATTAAATTAACTTTTTTTTATTTCTAGGCAGTTATTTTTATTTTCTCTTCACTGCTATCAGAGAAAGTATAACGGTAGTCTGAAAATCGTTCAAATCAGTCAACTAGAAGTACGACTTTATTATTTTACATTCTATTTCGAGGTAGCAGTTAATGATCTTATTTAATATCAGTTTAATACAAGTAGTTAAATTTAACACCATTCCAGGGGTTAAATGATCGACCGGCTATTGAAAATCACATCAAGTGCCCATTTAAATAAAGGTAAAAGAGTGTTAATATATTTAAATCGTTTAATCAATTTGACAAATGAATTAAGTTTAGTTACTATTCGATAAACACAACGAACTGTAGCCTACATACATACACACAGAGATAGAGAGAGGGTGATAGGAAAGGAGGAGTAGTATTAAATCCATTGACGTGTTTTAGAAGGAGTGAAAGGGACATCTCATGTACTTTATACACACACACACAAAACAGTGAAATAGGAGACAGTGTATATAATACCGTTCTATGTTAGTTTGTATTAGAGTCTATGGTGGGGTGGGCGCGGGTTAAACAGAGTGTCGGAACGTACAAATAGTGATGGTGGGGATAGTAGAGAAGGGTGGAAATGGTTTGAATCCAATAAGAGAGGGGAGGGGGCGGATAGGGAATGTTGGTGGAGTTAACACTAAATTGCAAACAAACAAAAGGGAATTGATTATAGGGTCTGATCAATTAGTAAAGTGAAGTGGTTGGTAGTTTGGTTGAGATACAGATAGATAGAGTTAGCAGAGAGAGAGAGAGAGAATGAAAGAAGGGGGGAGGAACCTAAAAACCCGCCAGTGTTTATGTGAAGTGGTGGGGATAAAACGGCGTGGGTGCGTGAATGGAAGAGCATGCCATAGAAACAAAGAGAAAACACGCCATTTACTAACTCTAACCGCGTTAGGCTTTGCATTTGATAATTGTCTCTGATATACTTTTCTTTTTTTTTTCAAACAATACACAAAACCATAAAATATGCAATATTTTCTCTCACTCTCTCTTATTACTCTTAGTAACAGGAAGTAGTACTGCGCACGTGTTAAATTTTCTGAAATAAAATTTTTTACCGGGGAAAATACATGTTTCGAGGTGCCCATAGAACGAAATCAATGTTTTTAGCGAATGATCTGTATGTGTGTGTGTGTGTGTGTGTGTGTATTTTAGCAGAATAATCTTAAAAAAAGAAAAATACTTGGCAGCTCAAATTTAGTATTCCGTTTAGTTTACTAAACCACTGCATCTGACACGAAGCTTTCGGGCAAAATTCATCATCCCATAATGCGTCTATACCCAATGTCCTTTTTTTTTTTCAATTTTTCGCGATTTTCTCGATAACAGGTCCAATGATTTTCTCTAAACTTTTTATCTATCTACACACATACAGACCTATCACTTTTATAAAATTTTTCCCCGGAAAAAATTGATTTTTTGTGGGGTGGGGGATTCTGGGGGAAGAGTAGCGTTATACTTTCCCCTAAGGTACCACTTCATTGTAATATATTATGGTTTTATCACATACATAATATTAATACACATTACAAGCATTGACAAAATTCCAAATTTAAAATAAAAAATCGATTAACTGGAAGTGTGATTTTAAAAGAATAAATTTTTTAGAGTTTTTTTTTGGTATTTTCTGGAAAATTACGATTTCCTTTAAACTTGGTGTGCTAACTGTACAGATATAAAGGTATCACTTTTATTTGAAATATTTTTATGAAAAAATTGATTTTTGAGGAGTATGTGGGGGATGGGGGCTGTCAGTTAGTTTAAATTTAAATTTGCACAAGCTTTGTTGGTTTTGAAATAGAGCGATCCACAAAAGGACGCTCAGATATATGAGAAAAATCCGCACCAACATTTTTCTGGCCAACCTAAACTAAACATTGCAGTTTTAAAGATACGCTGATGATGTTGCTTTGTACACATCACGGCAAAACAAACGCCATACTGTTTACTAAACGTAGACCTATAATCAACAGACAAATTAAACACAACAGTACTTTGATCCCTTGGACTAACAACGTCAAGTACCTCGGAATAACTCTGGACAACAAATTGAACTTCACGACTCACGTACAAGACAAAGTGAATTCTGGAAAAATGACTATAAGACTACTCTTCCCGTTACTGTCACGCGACTCAAAAATGACCACACAAAACAAACTCCTACTGCACAAAGTACTCATCAGACCGATGTTATTTTACGCTTCCTCCGCCTGGAGCCTGACTGGTAATAGTAACATCAAAAAACTTCAGATAACTCAAAACAAATTCCTAAGACTTGCGACTGACTCACCACGACACACCAAAATCGACCTACTTCACGTAAAATCTTCAGTAACCCCAGTTTATGCCTTCATCCAAAATCGTCTCCTGAAACTCCTCTCCACCCTAGACTGTTATCTTAATCCACTCTGCTGCGAAATAGCCTCTTACGATCCCTCCATACATTACAGGCATAAAAGACTGAAACACATCTTCTTGTAATATTTTCCTAAAGCTGCAGGTTTTTCCCCTTTTTCCCTGCATATTGTACCTCGCCTTATCCCAAAAATCACTATACAAACATTGCAGGAAGGTTATAATGTTAATGTACGTTGGAACTTCTATTTATTATTATTGTACATATTTGTAAAATCGTAATAGAGCTTTTGTAGTGGAAGTACGAAATGAGAAATGGTGGTTTTTGGAGGGATGGTTTGTCTAGTCTTGTTGATGTATTGGACTGTGAATTTGTCTTCGGGGGGAATGTGTTTTGGTGTCGGGTGCTGTGGATTGGGATCGTTGAACGGGGGCACGGGGTCCCGTTGGGGTGGCTCTTTTGTGTGGGAGAGTTCCCCCGCGAGAGAGAGAGAGCGGTTCCGGGGAGGAGAGCCGTCGGCTTTAAAAGAGTAAAGGGTAGACAGTCTTAACTCAGCCTTCAAACCATACAGGCATTCTACTTCCAAAGCCAGAACACTTCAGGAATTGCTCTTTAAATATCTGTGCCAGTTTCACAATATATTAAATAAGTTTATAATATCAAATAACTTGTAGTTATTATTTTAACAGAATATAATTATTATATATAAAACAGTGGTGGTGATTTCTTAATTATTCTTAATACTTCTATCTCTATCTCCAACGTACTTACAAGCCCTTTTCGC